>CAUYQV010036361.1:0-10340 GCA_963574575.1 Galagoides demidoff | reverse complement strand
GTTTTCCTGTAATGGGTTCTAAACCTTCTTTGGACGGCAGCAGTAGTTTTTAGTTCAACCCACCAAAAGACACTGTTTACTTTCTCTTCTAGTGAAGCCATGGGTCAACAGTGATTTTGAAAAATAAGTAATTTTCAAGTTAAAGTTCCAAAAATGAAATTTCCAAAGGTAAAAAAAAACTAGATACATCAAGATTTCTGATCCTTTTTACAAACTCTTTTTATTGCATATACTTTCAAAGTTACAGCTAACTTTAAATTGCACATGAACTTTATGGACACCTGATATTTTAAACTTTTTCATTATTATTATATCTGTTACAGTGATCTGTGATTGGTGATCTTTGATATTACTATTATAATTGTTTGAGTTACCAACAACCACATCCATATAAGATGGCAAACTAATTAGGAAATGTGTGTGTTCTGGCTGCTCCATTAACCACCTGCCCCTTGTCTCTCTCTCTCTCTCTCTGGGCCTCCCTCTTCTCTAAGACACAACAATAGAAGTTAGACCAGTTAATCACCCTACAGTAGTCTCTAAGTGTTCAAGTTTTAAAAAAGGATGAGTCACACATCTCTCACTTTAAGTCAAAAGGTAGAAATGATTCCTTTCAGTAAAGAAGGCAGGTTGAAAGCCAAGATAAGCCAAAAGCCGTGGTTCTTGTGCCAGACAGCCAAGTTGTAAATGCACAAGAAATGTTCTTGAAGGAAGTTAAAAGTGCTACCCCCATGAACACACAAAAGATAAGAATGTGAAACAACCTTACTGTGGATATGGAGAACATTTTAGTGATCTGGATAGAAATTCAAACCAGCCACAACATCCCCTTAAGCCCAAGCCTACTTCAGAGCAATGCCCTCTTTTCTTTCCACGAAGGCTGAGAAAAGGGCAGAAGCTGCAAAAGTTTGAAGCCAGTAGGGGTTGATACATGAAGTTTAAGGAAGAAAGCTGTCTCCATAATATAGAAGTGCAAGGTGAAGTAGCAAGTGCTGGTTTACAAACTGCAAGAAATTATCCAGAATATCTGGTTTAGGTCATTGACAAAGGTAGCAGCTACATGTGTATTAAACAATGGCTGTCCAGTGTAGATGGATGTATTAGCTATATGTATTAAACAGTGGTTGTCCAGTGTAGCCTTCTATGCAAGAAGATGACATCTAGGACTTTGATAGAGAAGAATAGTGAAAGTCTGGCTTGAAAGCTTTAAAGGACAGGCTCTTTTCTTAGGGCCAGGCATCTTAAGTTGAATCCAATGCCTGCTTACCGTTCTGAAAACCCTTCCCCCTTAACAATAGTACTAAATCTTCCCTGCCTTTGCTTTAAAATGGAAAAACAAAGCCTCTTTAAGAGAAAATCTGTTTACAGAATGACTTTTTGAATATTTTAAGCCCATTGTTGAGAACTACTGCTCAGTAGAAAAGATTCATTGACAAGGCATATGGTCACCCCAGGAGCCCTGGTGGAGGTTTACAAGAAGAGTAATTATTGTTTTCATGCCTGCTAACATAGAATTCATTCTGTAGCCCATGGATCAAGAAGTAATTTTGATTTTCAAATGTTATTTAAGAAATACATTTCATAAGGCTGTAGCTGTCATGAATAGTGATGAATCTGGGCACAGTTATTTGAAAACCTTCTGGAAAGGACTCACTATTCTAGACATCTGTGATTCTTGGGAGATGGTCAAAATATCAGCATTAATAGGAATTTGGAAGAAGCCGATTCCAACACTCGTGGATGACTTTGAGGGGTTTAAAACTTCAGTAGATGGAGGAATTGCAGATGTGGTGGAAAGAGCCAGAGGAATGGAATTGAAGTGGAATCTGAAGATGTGACTGAATTTTGCTGTCTTATGATTAATATTGAGTCGATAAGGAGTTGCTTCTTCTGGATGAGCAAATAAAGTGGTTCCTTTTGATGTAATCTCCTGGTGAAGACACTGTGAACATTGTTAAAATGACAACTGAAGATTTGGAATATTATGTAAACTCAGTTGATAAAGCAGTGGCTTTGAGAAGATTTGAGAGGATTGACTCCAGATTTGAAAGGAAGTTCCACTGTGGGTAAAATGCCGTCAAAGAGTATCTATCACATGCTATAGAGAAATCTTCATGAAAGGAAGGCCAATCAATGCAGCAAATTTGACAATGTGTGTGTTGTTTTTTTTTGTAAAGAAATTGCCACAGCCACGCCAGTCTGGCAGTCACCACCCTGATTAGTCAGCAGCCATCAATGTCAAAGCAAGACCCCCCACCAGCAAAAAGATTATAACTCTCTATATGCTCTGGTGATTATTAGCATTTTTTAGCAATAAGTTATTTTTAAATTAAGGTATATATATTGTTTCTTTAGACATAATGCTATTATTACATACTTAATAGACTACAGTATAGTGTAACCATAATTTTCATATTCATTGGGAAACCAAAGAAATTTGTGTGACTTGCTTTATATTTAGTTTATTGCAGTGGTCTGGAACTGAACCCACATCTCTGAAGTATTCCTGTGTATTTTCCCAAAGATTTCATTATTATTTATTTCCTTGGCAAATTTATATAATTAAGTTTCCATTTCTAGTTAAGAGTTGTTTCTTCTATGAGGTTCCTATTAGTTTGCCTGATTTTTAGGATTTGTTTTGCCTGAGGTGGGTAATGAGTCAGTAGCATCAATGGGTGATTTATGAAATCTGGTCTCATTTAACCTCACTTTCACCTCTAAAGTGGGGAAGCATGACTGATTACAGGTTAAACTACAAATGTAGTTTTAGTTATGGAAAATTAAATTTAATTGAAAATTTCAAATATCGCTTCTTTTTCAGAAAGCAGATATCCAGGACTTTTTGACAGTTAGACCCCAGTGTGATCTATAGTCCTGGGAGATCCCTGCATGTGTCTCCTCCTAGATATGCTATTGTGTAATATTGTCAGATAAAACGAAAAAAAAAAAAAAAACAGTGAATGAATGTGTTTCTTCTTATTCCTGTAAGTTTTGTTTGGGTAAAAAGTTCTTGTTGAAAATAGGATTGTACAGGTGTCAAAAGTCATTCCTAAAGTCGTCATGCATAGGTACAATGGGAAATTATAGCTAAGTGTACCTTTATTTATAAAACATTATCTACAAAATATCCATCACACAATTTTACAAAGAGGTGGCCAACATACAGAGATTATTTTGTAAATGTTTTATAAAATTTTTGGCAACTTTTTGGGACTCCCTATATATAAATGGTCAGTGTAGAATGCTAAAGGCCTCACTCATTTCAACCACCCAACTGTTTGTTAGGTCTTTATTTCTTGTGACTTTAATGAAAGAATCAGAAAGGAGTGCTTAATGGTAAAAACATCACTTTTAACTGAGACATATATTGAGAGGTGGGGGTTGTTTATTATAGATAGTTGCTCCTTTCGAGAGTATTGGAGCCTATAATATTTAAGGACAGCTTATATACAATGGAAACATGATAAATGGAAACATTTTTTTTGTCCCACAGATGGGATTTTAAGTCACTATAATTATAATGGGTGTATAAGTGGATGTAATTATATTACAGGCAAGTTCACTTTGGAGGTAGCTGTAAATTGCTACTAAAAGTATCATTTAGAGAGAGAAAGTATAAGGTAATAGGCAGCTGCCAGTTAATCGCAAAAATGGAATTGAGTGAGGAAAATCAGGACAGGGAAGAAATTGTGAAAATTTTTTTTACAATGCTGACAGGGAGGAGGGCAACAATAGTTATAGAAATAGGATTGGAAAGGAGAGTTCTCACTACTATTGCTGCCTGCCTCGAGGATGTGGCATTGTGGGGTGATTAAGGAGAACTCCAGGAGCTACTTGAGACCATTAGGGCAATGCCTATTGTCTTTCGACCTGAGTGGAGTGACCCAGGCCAGGAAAGGACAGGGGGACACTGAGGTAGGGAGTCAAAGACGCAAACACTCTCCGCAGAGGAAGAGGCACAGTGGGGTTATTCAGGAATGTTAGGAAGGCAGAGGACCCTTCTCCTGCTGCTCCCCTCTGGTGCTCAATGCACGGGAGTTTTCCACACCTGTACCAGGGTGCTAATTCTTACAGCTGGACTGTCACCGCTTGGCTGTTGCTGCTCCTCCAGGAAGGGAGTCTTCCTGCCCCTGAATCCAGTGATACAGACGCTTGACCACTTATATTCTTCCCTGAGAAATGTCTTCATTATTATATCTCCCACTCACTGAGGGTGACGGGCTCAAGTGTCAATTGAAATTGACAAACTGAAAACAATGCAAAGAAGATTTTATCAACTTTACTTACAGTAGAGAGAATTGAAGCCCAGAGAGGAGTATTTCTCAAGAGTCTATCACCAAGTGATAGAAATAGTGTTTGAACAGCTATCTAAAAGCTGCTGCTCTTTCCCCTACCCCACACTGCTTCTCTTGTGTTTTCATGGAGAACAAACTGGCTATTTGGAAATGTTTTCAATAGTAAGAGCAAAGCAGCCATTGGAGAAGAGATGGCAGTCAACTGGAGAGGAGATCAGAGGGCTTGTCATGCCGGGATGATGGAGACTGTCTTTGCAGGTGCTGCAGCCATGTTGATAATCACGGTTGTATGTTAATGCTTCTGAAATGGCTCTGGCCGTGGAGACGCTTGATGTACCTGAACAGTGGATTGAAATGGAAGGAGAAAGGGGTGGGGAGACAAGTCCAGAGGGTCCTGTGGTAGCTAGAGAAGAGAGGAGGAGATGGAGCTAGGCAGCCACAGTTCACGTGGGGGCTGGTGAAGATGTGCTCAAGAGCTGGACTGAATCTGGAGGGCACAGGTGTGCTTGAGGGAGGTGGGGAATCCAGGGAAGAAGAAAGGCAGAGAAATGGTGAGTGTGATAAGAGGCTGGATAGAGGTGAGGCCTGTGGGGGGCAGGCAAAGGGTGTGGCATTGACCCGAGAACAGGTGGGCAGAGAATCTTCCTGTTCCTGACACTTACTTCCTTTATCCTTGTTTTAAACTTTTTCCAATGGTGTACCTTTCCTTCCCTAAATGAGTGATGAATATTTGCTTTCCTCTATGATAATACCAATACTTAGGTATTCAGAACTTTGTGTTCCTTTGAGAAATTTCTTCTGTAAACTGATGACATGTCATATTATAATGTTATTGTTATACTTTATTCTGAATTACTTGCCCTAATAAGCCACATAAGCATTTAATTCACTATTTACTATACAAAGTGCCAAATTAAATATTCTAGTAGATGAAATATTAAAATCAAGGGCACTCTATAAGTGCAGAATATGGCAACTTAATTTTAAGAAGATGTTGCATTCCAGCACAGTTACTTGTGGGCATCTTACACTCTGTTTATCTCTAGATATTGAATTGTTTTGACAGCTGTATGCACAAGTGAGCCCTTCAGGGTTTCTATTTAGAGGAAATCATTCAGATTCTGTCTCCCTCAGACTGGAGCAACTAGTTCACTCTGGAATTAAACTCCCTGCCCAGGAGTGAGGTCTGGCCACCTCAGAAGAAGTGTTTCTGAAATAAAAGCAGATATTATGTAAGTCTACTAAATTGAATCCTAATGTTCCATTTTTTCCATTTTCTTTACATAAGTGTTTTTTTTTTTTTTAAGTTCCTTAAAATCCATTATCTGCTCGCACCATGTCCTGTGATAATCATGGTGGAAGGTAAGATGCATCTTTCCCAAGAGGCACTGAGGACCCCATGTAGCCTCAGTCTGCAGAGTTCTTTAGGGTACCTTTGGCTTCATAAGTGGATGGCTGTGGGTGGCCTGCAGGGAAGGCATTCAGGATGGCAGGAGGAGGAGAGTGGGTTTGAGAATGGCACTGGAGAGGCGGTTAGGGGATTAGCCTTTCCCTGAAGGGATTGACTTAGGGACTCAAAGAAGGAAGATAGTTGAGTTGGTATTTATTTAGTCTTGAGGGGTAGAGAAAGAGAAATCATGCCAAATATCTTTCTCATATCCCTTCTAATCTCCTCAAAGCACACAGAAAGTAGAGAATGTAACTGCTGAATACAAGAAAATTTCCAATTAATGGATCTGGGCCTTTCAAAAGGATGATAAATTGAGGATTCCTACTCACAGCCTCCAGGAACCATGTGAGCAATGGGATTTTATGACTCATGTAGTGACAAGACCTTTGTAAATCCTGACAACCAGCTATCTTCACAGCTTGCCCAGCCAAAGGCACTCAAATTCAGCATTTTCTAAATACCGTGTGGTCAAGCAAAACTTTAGGCCGAATATAGTCCAGAGATCTTTAGACCTCTGGGAGAAATGCAAGGAAAACATCTACTTGGTTTAAAATTTGTAAGAAAAGGAGAGATTAGAGAATAAAGAGCCATTATTTATTTAAATTTTTTAAAATAAAGGCCCTGCCAGTTGTTTGCAGACCCTTGAAAGGTGGCTTCTCACCTGAGTTCTTGCCCTGGCTTACTCCCAAGCTTCCCTGCAGGAACGAGGCCTCTCTGTGGGTTGCGGGGGGCCTGCAGAGATGGCTGAGTGTGGATCTCCTTCTGGGTCTTACTGGGGGACATTTTTGAAGAACCACCTTAACAGTGACCACAAATGCCCTATAAGAGGCTCCTCTGGGTTTTGGATATGGAAAGTGTAAGATTCTTAAGTATCTGGCTTTATATTAAGCTACTTAGCTGACCTCTCACTCAGTGTGTTCTATTCCTTCTTGCATCAAGTTTAAGCTCATTTAGCAGTTCTTGAACATGCCAGGCAGAACAAAAACCATTTGAATTTTATTGTACACAAGCACTTGATGACTGGCTTCACCAGTCTTATTATCCCAAAAATACAATTATAGTGGATGAAAGCTTGAATAATCATGTCTTAAAATAAACTGGGTTAATAGGAATGGGACTCACTCTCAAGGATGCCGGTGCTCTTGTTGCAAATAAGCACCCCCTGGCCTGTGGGAAGGCCCTCGAGGCCCACCTCACTCAAAATACATCAGATGTACATTTGGTCATGGCCACTAATTTGAATGCTGTTTTCTCTTTGATAATTGGTTTGTGCCTTTTCCGCAAGATCTTGAAATGAGACTGAAAACCTGGAACCCAGGAAGAACAAGAGAAACAGTGCCCTGAAACCCTTAGGAACGATTCACTAAAAACACACTGCAGGATTATTTCAGCATTTGCCTTTTTAATCTTCAAATTTCTATCTCTTCTCTGCCTTTTTATTCTGTAAGTAGAAAGAAAAAAAAAGAACAATTATGGGTAGATTTTCTGTTTCTCTCTCCTACCTTAAGTTTATGTAGGTACAGCTTAATTTCATGACAGAAAGTATTCCATTTGAAAGTGCACCTGAGTGCAGATGAGAACGTGAATGATTCTTACTAAAGGGAGTAGATGATTACCACACTGCTAGAGAGACGGGGATCTCTTTACTAAGAGTTCTTCCAAATACATGATGTTTTGTTTTCTTTCCCCCCTCTTAGCCAAGAACCATTTGGCTTTAACTTGAAATTCCACATTGGCCCAGGCATTCATAGTTTAGAGTAGTAATAACCAAAATTGTCAAGCTTCAGTGGCCAACTGTAACACATACTGGGATTTAGGAAGCTTCTGGTTGATAATTTCTTCTCCATCCTCCTAATCTCCATAATGCCACTGTCTGGTTTACCAGAACCCGTGTTCTAATATGACTTCTGTGCCTTGAGAGGGCTAAGCCTGCTACTCGATGCTGGTAGCTCCTTCTGTGCTGGTTCCTGGTGAGCAGTTTGTCCTGTCACTTCTTCTGTGACCCCACTATGGGATCAGGGAGCTAATTTATGGTCTGGCCAAGTGCCTATGATGTGTCCTAGTGCAAGAACTCTGTTCAATGGCACTAATTACATTCAATCCCTTCCTTTGGAGAGTTTAAACTATACTCAGAGAATTTCAGTCTGCACACTGGAGAAATCAAAGAAGCAGCCACCGGGAGTGGCCCATGTCATGCCTCTCAAGTGGGAGCAAAGAATGTCTGCTTTGGGGGTGAAAATTACCAGTGTGTCTCTGGTGTCACCGGCCTGGCAGTCAGTCCTATGGGGGGAGGATGATCTGGTCATCATTGTTCATCTGGAATTTGCATAGATCTTGCATGTTTCTTCCGAATTCAGCAAGCCTAACTGGCTTACCACTGTCCAGAACTGGACTGGAATGTTGGCTGAGCTAAGGCATGAGAAGCAGAGATGCACTTCTGTACCTGAGAGCTGCAGCATGCCAGCGTGCCAGGAGAGGGTCTTAGGTGTGCTGCGAGAATATTTAAAGATAATTAAGTTATTTTCAAAAGAAGTTCAAAGCACAGTAAGCATATTCTTCTTTAAACTCTTTTTTTGATCAACATAATTTAAATGTGCCGTGGAAGCTTAATTATAGGTTTAAGTGTGCAGGGAGATAAAAATTTGAAAAACACTGCCTTGGAGGGTGTTGGTAAACTGTATGGATACAAAGGGAAATGAGGAAGAACAAAGATGCATCCTCCAAGGATGTCCTGGATGAAACTGGAACATCTGGAAGCTTCTGTAGCTGTAGTGATCCTTGCTCAGAAGTGGGCACTTCGTCACACTCGTGACTCACGTTGTCACTGTCTCTGGTTCCCAGACTAGGCTTCCCTGCCTGCCTTTCCTTCCTGTTGCTCCTCCAGTCTCATCCTTCTGGTCTCACTGTGTTCATTTCTTGGTTCTGTACTACTTTGCTGCTTAGTAAGTGTTATTCTTTGATATTCAGACTCACTAAGAAAGTAGCTCTGCCTGGAGTCCTAACTGCTGCGTGGGGCTGAGGGCAGGTTCTCACTTCTAGGCTGCCTCTGGCTCCAGGCGTGACTTGAGCTCATCAGTGGCAAGGAGAATGGGACCGTCTTCACACAGAACGGCCATCTGTACATCAAGGACACACAGTGTAGCTTTCTATCTGGGCTGACAAATATGCCGGGGTTACGGTGGTCAGTCTCTGGCCCCTGAAACATATGGAGCTGTGTGTCTATGAGAAAAGTGGATACTATAGAATTTTCTACTTTGGTTTTTTTCTTCTTGTGAGTATCCTTTTCAATTTCTTTTATAGCTAAATTTAACCTACTCTAGAATGGGCAAAGAAATCAGGAATAGGAAAATTCCTTTATCAACCGAGGCTGTCTGGTTTTGTTAGCAGGCCAATCCTTTCAGCTATTGCCTCATTCAGGGTGTGCTTGGTCGGCATTAGAAATAGAAAAATGAAATGAAGCTGGTCCGCCAAGTACAAAAACATCATGATATGTGCTAAGTATTAGAGTGGAGATTTGAAGGAGGCATTTGGCTCCTCAGGAGGAGAGCTGGAATAACAGTGAAGCTGTCTAGGGAGGATGAAGCTGAATTAGAGCTTTGAAGAATAAGTACAAAATCCAAGATGGACACGGAACAGACTGGGGATTCAGACCTCGTGGCTACTGCACTAAACACGAACTCTGAGTTCTTGTGCACCCACAATTGTATAGAAAATACATTGATGTGTGTATATATGTTGTTTATGTCAGTATGTGTAGAGTATGTGTACATGTGGATGTAGAAGGTCCATAATTTGTTCAGATTTGCCAAGCTATTCTTGTTCTAAAGAATTCAAAAACCATTTTATAAGTCAAAGTTGAGTATTTAGTATCCACAATTTTGGGGACTAGAAGTATCGGATTTAGGATTTGTTTTGGATTTGGAATATTTGCGATTCACCGGTTGAGCATCCCAGACCTGACATCTGAAATGCTCTGTAAGTATTTCTTTAAGCATCCTGATGCTCAAAAAGTTTCAGATTTGGGGGCATTTTTGGACTTTAAGATTTGGGATGCTTAATCTATACTGAATGCCCCATTTCTTGTGAGGACTATGTGTGCCAGGGTAGGAGCATAAAGCAGTTGAGCAGGCCAGCCAGGGGTGCTGGTGGGCTGGGGACTGGCAGTACGTTCTTCACACATGTATCTACTTACTCAGGAATCAAACAAATAAACTACATCAAGGCTCTTTTTCAAACACACAGAGAAATGAGCAAAACCCATTAGGAGTCACCAAGTGGATCATGGGTCTTCCTCTCCTGCCTGTCCCATCCCAGTGGCCCTTTTTAACTATTGGTCACTCAAGTAACCACCATGCTTTGGCTTCTCCTTACTCATCCTTGTGCTGCCCCTGGAAGATGTGTGAATGCAAAGGTGGAATTTTTTTTTTTAATTAATTGATAGCTGTATACATTACTGCAAACACGGGGTACATTGTACTGTTTTCATATACAATTTGAAATACTTTCATCAAGCTGGTTAACATAGATTTCATGTCATTTGCTTAGTCATTGTATCAAAACATTTATATTCTAGTTCTAGAAAAGTTCACTTGTAC
>CAUYQV010036356.1:0-19775 GCA_963574575.1 Galagoides demidoff | reverse complement strand
GAGGCAGGAGACTCGCTTGAGCCCAGGAGTTGGAGGTTGCTATGAGCTGTGATGCCATGGCACTCTACCCAGGGGGATAGCTTGAGGCTCCGTCTCAAAAAAAAAAAAAAAAAAATTTCAGTAGAGAGGGGGGTCTTGCTCTTCCTCAGTCTGGTCTCCAATTCCTGAGCTCAAGCAATCCACCTTACTCAACCTCCCAGAGTGCTAGGATTATAGGTGTGAGCCACCACGCTCAGCCAACAATGAAGTATTTTTATGTGAGAAAGAAATGGTATATTTTACTTTCCCTACTTAATTTTGCTTTTTTTTTTCTTTCAGACAGAGTCTCACTTTGTCACCCTTGGTAGAGTGCTGTGGTGTCACAGCTCACAGTAACCTCAAATTCTTGGGCTTAAGCGAGTCTCTTGCCTCAACCTCCTGCATAGCTCAGACTATAGGCGCCCACCACAATGCCTGGCTATATTTTGGAGATGGACTCTCACTTTTTCTCAGGCTAGTCTCGAATGCCTGAGCTCAGGCAATCCACCCACCTCAGCCTCCCAAGTGCTGGGATTACAGGCATGAGGCACCGCACCAGCCTTAATTTTGGGTCTTACAGTGTGTTGCAATGGACTGAATGTGAGTGTCCCTGCAGCAAATTCACAGGTTGAAACTCTAACCTCCAATGTGATGGTATTAGGAAGCACAGCTTTTGGGAGGTCATTAGTCTATTAGGGAATCCTTATGGAAGAAATTAATGTCTTTCTAAAAGAGACCCTACAAAGCTCTCTAGTTCTTTTTTTCCCCTTTCACATGAAAGTATAGGGAGAAGTCAGCAGTCTGCAAGCCTGAAAGTATCCTCACAAGAACTCGATTATGCTGGCCCCCTGACCTCAGACATTGAGTCTCCAGAACTGTGAGAAATAAATGTTCATTGTTAAAGCCACCTAGACTGTGGCACACATAGTAGCAGCCCAAACTGACTATTATAGCAAACCTATAACCCCAGCTAATTATTTTTATTTTTGGCTTAGAAATATTTCAGCAGAAACAGTTGTAGCTTCCTCTGTTCTGAGAATGGTCCAAGTGAAATGATAACTTCATCTCTCATTTCTCCATGAGTAAGAGAATCTGGGACCCATTGTTGAATGTCACCTCAGAGAAATTTCCCAGACTGTCAAATTGTGATTTAGCAGCCTTTTCAGATGCTTTTATGCTGTTCTCAAAAAAACAGCAACTCTGGCTTAGTGCCTGTAGCTCAGCAGCTAGGGCACTGGCCATGTGCACTGAGGCTGGTGAGTTTGAACCCGGCTTGGGCCTGGTAAACAACAACGACAACTGCAACAAAAAAATAGCCAGGCGTTGTGGCAGGTGCCTGTAGTCCCAGCTACTTGGGAAGGTGAAGCAAGAGAATCGTTTAAGCCCAGGAGTTTGAAGTTGCTGTGGTGTCACACACTCTACTAAGGTCACATAGTAAGACTCGGTCTCAAAAAAACAAACAAAAAAAAAAAAACAGCAACTCACTTTTGGACAATGCTGATTCTGCTCCTGATAGACTTGAAGTTTCATAGACTCCATGTAGATTATTCATTCAGGTCTTGGTAACATAGGGCATTTAACACAACAGACAGAATAGTCATAATTTTTTATTAACATTCTCCACACTGGGTGGCACCTGTGGCTCAGTGAGTAGGGCGCTGGCCCCATATACCTAAGGGTGGTGGATTCAAACACAGTCCCAGCCAAACTGAAAAAAATAAATAAAATAAAATAAAATAAAACATTCTCCACACTAAATTGAGCTTGATAGAAATGGGATTGCAACCTGAACTATGACTGCCGAGGTTAATTTCTTCTGAAAAAGAGTATGCCTTCTCTCTCATACCCTGCTTTGACATCATACAAAATTATAGTTTTGTCTAAGTTAGGTTGGTGATGTTTTTGAAATATAAGGATGTGATGTGATATACTGTTCTATGAAGATTTTTTTTTTCTTTTTGTGAGACAGTCTTACTTTGTTGCCCTTGGTAGAGTGCAGTGGCATCATAGCTCACAGCAACTGCAAACTCTTGGGTTTAAGTGATTCTCTTGCCTCAGCCTCCCAAGTAGCTGGGGCTACCAGTGCCTACCACAATGCCCAGTTAATTTTAGAGACAAGGTTTTGCTCTGGCTCAGGCTGGTCTTGAAACTGTGAGCTCAGGTCATCCACCTGCCTTGACCTCCTACAGTGCTAGGATTACAGGTATGAGCCATTGTGCCTGGCCTTTATGAAGAATTTGTAAAAGCAAAAAGAGGCCTGGCACGGTGGCTCACACCTGTAATCCTTGCATTCTGGGAGGCGGAGGTAGAGGATCTCCTGAGCTCAGGAGTCCCAGACCATCCTGAGCATCAGTGAGAGAGACCCTATCTCTACAAAAAAACAAATAGTAAAATTAGGTGGGTATGGTGTCTGTAGTCCCAGCTATTTGGGAGGCTAAGACAGAAGGATCGCTGGAGCCCAGCGGCTGGAGGTTGCAGTGAGCTGTGAGACACTACTACATTCTAGTCTGGGTGACAAGAAGAAGACCATGTGTCAAGAAAAAAAAAGATTATGCTTTTACTGTTGAAAGTAACCAAAAACTAGAAATGACCTTAATATCATTAAAAGTAACATGGATGAATCTGTCTCAAAAAAGAAAAAAAGCAAAACAAAAAACAATTTCTTTACAATATATTCACAGAGGCCAGGCCCAGTGGCTCATGCATGTAATCCTAACACTCTGGGAGGCTGAGGCATGTGGATTGCTTGAGCTCAGGAGTTGGAGACCAGCCTGGGCAAAAGCAAGACCCTCGTCTCTAAAAGAAAAACAGTGGGGCATTTTGGTGGGTGCTTGTAGTCCCAGCTACTTGGGAGGCTAAGGCAAGAGGATTGCTTAAGCCCAAGAGTCTGAGGTTGCTCTAAGCTACATTTCTTAGAAATTCATTGAAAGAAAACACCCATGAAATTGTGAATTTGTATAGATTTACCTTAAAATTTTAAACTACATTGGCTCGGTGCCTGTAGCTCAGTGATTAGGGTGCCAGCCACATGCACTGGGGATGATGGGTTGGAACCCAGCCTGGGCCTGCTAAACAATAGTGACAGCAACAACAATAACAACAAAATAAAAAAAAAAAAAGAAAAAGAAGGGAAAAAAATGGTAAACTGATCACTTGGAATACTTACATTTTAGAAAAACTGAAGGTAGGGGTGAGCATGGTAGCTCACGCCTGTAATCCTAGCACTCTGGGAAGCCAAGGCAAGCAGATTCCTGAGTCCAGGAGTTCAAGTCCAGAGTAAGACTCCATCTCTAAAAATAGGTGGGTGTCATGGTGGGTGCTTGTAGTCCCAGCTACTCAGGAGGCTGAGGCTTGAGCCCAGGAGTCTGAGGTTGCTGTGAGTTATAACACCACAGCACTCTACCAGGGGTTAAAAAGTGAGATTGTCTGAAAAAAAAAAAAATAACTGAAGCTATCTTGTATTTTTTTTTTTTTAAGACAGAGTCTACTGTTGCCCTCAGTAGTGTGCTGTGGCATCACAGCTCACAGCAACCTCCAACTCTTGGACCTAAGCTATTCTCTTGCCTCAGCCTCCCGAGTAGCTGGGGCTACAGGTGCCCGCCACAAAGCCCAGCTATTTTTTTCTTCCATTTGTCATTGTTGCTCAGCTGGCCTGGGCTGGGTTCAAACCTGCCAACCTCCCCGCAAGTAGCCAGCAACAGTATAAAGACAAAGCACAAAGTGAAAGCAAGATTTATTCAGAAACTTTAAATGTCAACATAGACGGAACAGAGACTAGTTCCACCTGCAGAAGAGAACAGTCCCCATGGTGCCTGTGCCCTTCTATTTAAGCAATAACTTAATTATAGGCTAAATAAGGATAGGAATATTCATGAGGGGTCAATGTTTTCCTGGCCTTAGGGTGACATCCTCCCTTTGACTAAATATGGTCAAATAGGAAATGTAATGGCATGACATGCATCATGGGAGTAGGAGGTTTTTTTAGAAACTTTTATGGTAATAAAGTGTATAATGAAACTGTAAGGTCAAGAAGTGGTCAAGTTCTCTACCATTTTGGTTCTAACTAGTTGGAACTTGCCCTAACTCCATCATGTTTTGTACAGGGTAGTTTGAAACTTTGTTTAGAGACTTCTTGACTCAGGCAATACTAAGGCAATGCCCAATGCATAAAGCAGTGTCCAAAGCAATACCTGCCATTTCCCTGTCTTAGTCCCCCTTCAGAGATACTCCCACTCAATCTTAAGGGATTGTAGGACAAATGTCCATATCCTGTAGTTTCTTTCTACTGATCTTAAAGGTATAGTCCCTGCCTTCCATGTGAGGAGTAAATATTTCTGGAAAAATCCCAGGGGGCTCAGGAGGAGGATGCTTTACCATTCTGGATCAGCTGATGAGATGGGCTGGAAGCCTTGTATTAGCATCAACAGGATTGATGTAAATCAATCAACCTGGAAGATGCAAATTTTACTAGAAGGTTAAACATGTGCCAAAGATTGAAAGAAGGATGGCTAATAGGGCCCTAAGAAGGGAAGGAACCAAATGATACTGGGCAAATTTCCCTTAATAGAATCCAAAATGGTCTTAACTGAGGGGTTATTGATGTTATGTAGCCATGTAGTCTGTTGAAGGAAAATGTTTGCCCTTTGCTCTACCTCCCCTGAAAATTAATGTAGAGGCAACAAGATGTGTTTGCAACAGCACTTACAACTCCCTGTTCAGCCAAATTGCAACACCGTCCTTCTATATCCAAGATGGACACAAAAGGTTTTTCCAGGGGAGGAAGTGTAATGTAAACATGGTGAACAACTAATGCAAAATGCAAGTTTGGTTAGTAACATTTCAAGGGACTTGATTCTAGCCACTAGGAAGCAAGCAAAGGAACCAGAACCAGAAGATTCTTAGGAATATACTAGTAAAGATTTATAAAAGGAAAGTACACTCCTTTGAGTCATTTGAATGAGGGTGTCACTTAGTCTTTAAAGTTGTACATGTTGGGTGAATTAGTGTGTATGTGGTTCTGTCTGAGTATATTTGTGTGTCCTGGCTTGGTAGTTCGTTCCTGCCCTGTACCCTGAGCTGCCAGGATAGGCTCGGGTCATCCTTGACCTTGAATTGGAAGAAGTGGGTAAGTCATTTTACTTATTTTTATTTATCTTTCTTAAGTGTATGTATAGCTTACATTTATTTTACTTCTATTATGAGTGTTTTGAATCTTTTTTTTTTTTTGAGACAAGCGTCTCACTGTGTTACCCTCAGTACAGCGCTGTAGCATCATGGCTCACAGCAATCTCAATCTCTTGGGCTCAAGTGATTCTCTTGCCTCAGCCTCATAAGTAGCTGGGACTATAGGGGCCCACCACAACATCTATTTTTAGAAGTGTGTGTGTGGGGGTCTTGCTCTGGTTCAGGCTGGTTTTGAACTCCTGAGCTCAGGCAATCCATTCAGTCTCCCAGAGTGCTAGGATTATAGGCGTGAGTCATTGGGCCCAGTCTGTGTTTTGAATCTTTACATGTTAAGTTTGGTGATGTTTTTGTGACCAGAAATACGCTGCAGGAACATAACTCCTGTTAATATCAATTAGCATGGTAAAATTGGTTTTACTTGAAGTCAGTTTCCAAGCCCCTTGACATTAGATGAGGATTTACTATATTTTCGTATAACCTACACTTATCTTCCCATATTCCTCTACTTTAAATCATCTCGAGATTACTTACAAAACTTAATGCAGTGTACACGGTATGTTGTTACATGGTACTGTTTTCTATTTGTATTTTTGTTGTCCCTCCCCCTCAATAGTTTCCAGGTGAGTTTGGTTGACACCATTGATGCAGAACCCTTGGATAGAGGATTTTATATAATATGTAGTAAATTATATATATTACAGTTTGTTAATATTTAGGCAATGACTACAATTTTAGGCCTGAAAGTCATCCGATATGATTTTGGTACATTCCAAGTAAGCATTTAATTGTCATTTATTTATTTATTTAGGAGGGAGTTATTTTTAAGTAGTGCTTTGGTGTTAACCATCATCCACTGCTGAGTGAAGATTTGCTGAATTGAGTTTATTTAATAAACCATTTATCCACCTCTTGGTGGCACAATGGGCCCAGCAAATTTTGCAGAGCTGCCTGCTCTAAGTAAAGGACAATCTGTAAAGCTGATTTAGAGGACACTTTGGAACAAACAACAGAGGCAGCCATGTGAGAGGCCACGTGCGTGTGACTTTCACAGAAAATACTATTGGGCGATAACGTAGTGTATGAAGGGCAGCTAGGGTGAAAGGAAAAACTGAGCATGTGGTAGATCCAGGGAACCAGGTGGGACGCAGTTGGCATGCATGCTTACCCAGCAAAAATACGCGTTGTTAAACCAATTACAATAATTACTACAGTGTTTTAGTTTTTAGGAAGGGTTGGTTGTTAAAGCAGCCAAATACCTACACAAGGAGAGAAGGTTAAAACTAAGTAGTTCACCCAAACGTCTTTCCCAGTTACTCTCATCTTCAACTCCCTGGCCCCAAACCCAGGCCTCTAAAATGGATTAGCACGATCCCGGGCCTACCAGGGTCTCCGAAGTGTTCTTTTCACTCCGCTTTCCACCCCCTCCCCTATTGAAAAACAACTGGGTGTGTCCTCCTTGTTCCCAGCGAAGCCCCATCTGAGGGGCGGATCCTGATCCCGGCGGGCTCAAGCCCCCGTAGGATGGCGGGAGCCGGCGGGAACGGGCCGGCGGGATCCAAGGGAAGCCAAGCGAACCATGCTGCGCGCCTCGCTCAAACTCCCGCCGCCACCAGCTCACGCGCTGCGCCCTCCCTTCTTCGTCACCAAAGGCGCCCAGCCAATGAAAGGGCTTGAAAGGCCGGGCCTGCGAACTAAGCACTGGGAGGGGGAGCGGCCGGAGGGGGAAGGGAAGTAGGGGGAGGGCTACGTTTGATTGATAGCTCGATCGAACCAATCCTCCACGTGTCTTCTCTCCGCTCTCTCCTCCTCACGACTTTGCTCTTCGTCCCCACCTCCTTTTCCTCCACCCCCCCTCCGTCTTTTCGACCCGCCCCATTCCCCCTCCCCCACTCCGCGGGCAAATCGGTCTGGAAAGAGGCGGGGGGCCGAAGCGGCAGGCTCGTGTGGAGCCTTGAGATGAGATCGACAGGCCCCTGGGCCAATAAGAGAGAGGCTGATGGCGCGTCTGTGGCTGGAAGCGACCAATAGGCGGGCGGGCTGGGGGCGGAGGCCCAGGTTCCAAACGCTCCGCGGCGCCATGGGCTGAAAACTCAACCGAGATGGAATCTCCCAGTCTGAACCGGTTTCAACCGGTTCCGAGTTTGAGGCACTAGGAGGAGGGGGAGAAGCGGCTGCAGCGGCCGCGGCAGGAGCAGCGGGAGCTACAGCATCAGCAAGAGCAACAGTAGCTACAGCCCCGGCGGCGCTGCCTGTTCCAGTCTTTGCTGCTGCAGTCCGTGCAACCACCCAGAGGGGGAGGGGGGAACCACCAGTCGCTGAGGAGCAAGAGAAGGGGGGAAAGTTTAGGCGAGCCTGGGTGGGGGGGCCCAGCGCCGGAGCCGCGTGAAAGAGGGAGCCGTATTTTGGTAGGGGGGAGTCGGACTGCAACTGGCAGCAGAGCGTCCCCCCCGGCCGTGTGGACTTTACAACCCCTACTCCTGCCGCTTCTGCTGCCGCCTGTGGCTGGAGGGTCCTCTTGAGGCTGAATCTTTGGGACTTGACCCCGTTCCCCTCCCCCTTCCCTCACTCCCCAGACGGGCGGGAGCATTTATTTCACAGATTAAATTCCCCTTCTTTTTTGGGGGGAGGCGGGTGGGTGTGTGTGTTGGGGGGAGGTGTTTCCTGAAATAGTAAATATTATTGAGCTTTTTTTGCCCTTTTCCTCTTCGTTTTTTTAATTTTCTTTTTTTAAGGTGGGAAAACTGTGAAACCCACCTTGATTCCTCCCCTCTTCCCCCTCCCCACCTTCCCTCACCCTAATCCCCCGACAAGGAAGGAAGAAGCAGTTGTTTCGATCTCTGGGTAAGTCGACTGTGTCTTCCGGGCCGAGGGTCGGGCGGCGGCGCGGCCGGGCGGGAGGAGGCCGGCGTGGGGCGCGGCGGCGGCCGCGGGAAGCGAGCCTGGGAGGCGGCGGCGGGCGGGCCGGGGGCGCGCCGGGCCCACAGCGGAGCCTGCGATTGAATGGAACTGCTGCCGCTGGAGGATGGAGGCGGGGAGGTGGCCGCGGGAGGGGAGCGCTTGCTGGGTCATTCGCGTGTGGTGGTGGCAGTGGAGGAAGGCTAGGAGCGTGATAGTGAAGCGGGGCCCCCACGCGGGGGGAAGAAGGGCTTTCCCAGCCCATTGGGCTGGAGAGAAGTTGGGGTGCTTTTCGAAACATCTCTGTAAATTATTAGGAGTGGAAGTTTCCAGAAATATTTAGTGCAGCAGCATTGAAACGTCCGCCTGCATCACGTGGCCCCCTCGGTGGAGAGCTTGGGATGGGGGAGGGAGGGGCTGCCGACTCTCTACTCCTCCAGCGAGGAAACTCGAAAGCTTTCTGGTTTTTTGTAGAGTGGGATATGAAGTAGGAGAGATCACTTTTTCAGTGGCCTGCAAGCGGGATTCTTTTGGGTCTTACAATTTCTTTTCTGGGGCTTGAGTGCGTTAAGTTGGTCGAGTCATTTACTGTTAGCATTGTACAGTGGGTGATGCCCTGATCCTCCTTCGTTCCGTTGTCTTTGAGTTTGGTGGGTGGGAGGAAGTGCTGTAGTAGAGGGAGCACTCCGTAGTTACCCAGCCCGGACCTTCTCTGATCACGCCGAGGCCATGCTGCAAAGAGAATGGGGCGGTGAACTTAAGGCGCCGGGTCTAAATGCCTCCTCCGAGTATGGGCGGGGTGAGTGCGTGCTCCTGTGTGCTATAGTTAGAAGTGCTGCAAATCGGTTAGGGTGGGAAGCGAGGGGAGGGCGGGCGCTAGTGAGGTGTGTTTCTCGTGAATGAAGCAGCCGGTTGCCCACACTCCTAAGTAGCAGTCTTTCGTCTTGTAGCGACTTGTTTTTTTTTCTGTGTGAAGTTAATATTAGCAACGATTATGATTTTCTGGGTTTTGAATAAGAACTGCCGGAGTGTATATTTTGTAATTCACTTGTAGAGTCACAGCATTATCTATTAAGCTGGATAATCCTTAGTATATGCTATCCAGTGAGTGGATTTTAGGATTGAGGGGCCCAACAAGAAAAGAGCGTTTGTGGTTAACACCGTTCCCACTATGGTTGTTGGCTTTCTTACCCGAATGTGTATCTTAAGCGTGTGGGGACACTGCTGTTAGTGGAAAGAATGTTTTGGAAGCTATTTGATTTGGGGGACTAATTGTGCTTGGCATTGACCACAAAGCCGCCATTTCTGTATTACGTGCAGTTCAAGAATAGGTAGGTCATTTTTGAAGATAACTGCTAGTTCTAAGGATAGCAAACTATTGTACTTGAGCGCTTCTTTTCTAAATCTTGTTTTTCACATAAATCTACCTCAAAGAGCTCAGACAATGTACTTGAAAGTGAAACTTTTTACAGAGTTACTTAATCCTTTTTGTTTGGCAATAAATTATGATTGGTAGGAATAAGTAGGAGAAACTTTGTTCGTTTTTAACAAAAAAAAAGGGAAACCTAGTGCATAGACCTTGGTGCTTTGTGGGCATTTCTTTTAAAGCCTCAATTTTAAAGATCATTCTGATTTTCTTAAAATTTTATGGTACTTGAAGTGGAGCAAAGTTCACACATTTATTGATGGAATATGTGTTTCTTCTCATCTTAGTGTGTAGATCTCAGGGTTTTTTTGTGGTGTGTGGCAAGTGTTCTGTGGTTTAAAAAACAAGTGTTTAATACTTACTACAAATTTTTTTTGAAGTCTCATCAGTTTTAATTGTCAATAATGAACCAAAAAACTTAGGGGAGCAAAAAATAATTCAACTCTTAATTTCTTTTTTTACTTCTTTTTAAAAACGTTTTTGTATTATACCTAGCTTGGGTGACTCACCTTTTGGATTTCTAATTTGTTGTAACAGACAGCATCTTTAAATAAAGCCTTTGCTTTAAAGTTGAAATTGTTGCCATTATTTAGGAGCAATTTATGACTTATAAAGTGGCCATGAACTAATGCCCTTTTTCCCCCCAATCAAGCTAGTTTGCCCAAACATGTAATCAAATGAGCCACTCATTTTGGGATTTTTTTGGACTTGAAAGGAGGGCAGGAGGTGGGGATGACCATCTGACCTTGTTAGTTCTAACTACACTAAAAGGAGGAGTTTGACGTATAGCTAGCTCTCTGGATGTCCTGAGGCCTGTATAATTTTGTGCAAAATTGCGAGTTTTAAAAATTGAGCTAGAACTATTGTGTTCATCTGATATTAAGGCATTTTAGCCAAAAGGTTAAGGACTGAATCAGTCTGCAGTGGCATTGGTTTTGAAGAAAAAGCAGAGGAAAGTTTTTTTGGTAATTCTGGGCAACAAAAATGTGGATGTGTGCCAGCATCTTTAGAGTAGAATCCTCTTAAAAGGATAACATTGCATATGAACCAGAGGGTTTGAGCCAGTACATATTTAAGGCGAAGTAGCTCATTTTCTGTTAGAATTTGTTTTTATTTTGAAAGGGGCATGCTTTTACCTTGCCAGTGAATATTTGGGAATTTAAAAATATCTTCTTTGACATAGTACCATAAAGCTTTTTTTCTAGACCTCATATTCAAATTAGTGTGCTTGTAAATGTAATTTCAATCCCCCAAATCATTGAGAGTTGAAAGAAGCAATTTGAATGGTTAACTTTAGTGTTAAACCAAGTTCTGTAGAGGATAAGGGAATTGATACCAAGATTTATTTGTGAGCCTTGTGATGCGTATTTATTATTCATTGTTGTAAACAATAGGAAATCTTGTATGTCTCTGTCCTGTCTTTATAGCACATCTTAAAAATTATCTGCAGTGAGTTTTTTTTGTTGACCTATGCAGAAGATCCTGCTAAGGAAATACAAAACACCGCAATCATTTGAACTTTAGTCCATGCTTAATACTATCTTAATTTTGTATTTAGATAAGTCTCTGACATACTCATTAAAATATTCGTAAGAGCATGGTTAAAATGACTTGAGCAGGAAGTTTTTGACTCAACATACCAAAACTTCATAGACATCTTCAATTATTTTTTTTCTTTATTTTCAGTAATCTATGCCAGCAATTATGACAATGTTAGCAGACCATGCAGCTCGTCAGCTGCTTGATTTCAGCCAAAAACTGGATATCAACTTATTAGACAATGTGGTGAATTGCTTATACCATGGAGAAGGAGCCCAGGTAAAGTAGCCAACTAAAACCTTATAACATTATTACAGAGTAACAAAGTTGCTGGGTTTAGAATAAAATTTTAAATTACCGCCTTAAAAAAAATGTATTCTATAGTTTGTATTACTTTGGGATTGTATGGTAACTGTAATGAGAATTTGGAGGAAGAAAATTGCATCATGTTTGACATGGTTAGAGTGGGATGTTTTGGATTATTATACTTGTTCTACCCTTAACTTCATAAGCCCCCTCCCCCCCCCTTTTTTTTTTTTTTTGCAATTTTTGGCCAGGGCTGCTTTGAACCCACCACCTCCAGCATATGAGGCCGGCGCCCTACCCTTTTGTGCCACAATTGCCACCCTATAAACCTTTTTTATTTATTTATTTTTTTTGAGACGGAGCCTCAAGCTATCCCCCTGGGTAGAGTGCCATGGCATCACAGCTCATAGCAACCTCCAACTCCTGGGCTCAAGCCTCCGCCTCCCAAGTAGCTGGGATCACAGGCGCCCGCCACAATGCCCAGCCATTTTTTGGTTGCAGCCATCATTGTTGTTTGGCAGGCCCGGGCTGGGGATTCGAACCCACCACCTTAAGTGTATGTGGCTGGCACCTTAGCCGATTGAGCCACAGGCGCCGAGCCAATATCTTTGTTATAATATGATTTTTTGTCTTATGGATACATACCTAGTTGAGGAATTGTAGGATCAAATGGCAGGTCTATTTTTAAATCTCTAGGTGTTCTCCAAACATCTTTCTAAAAGGAGCATATTAGTTTGCATTCCCACCAACAGTGTTGAAGTGTTCCCTTTTCTCCACATCCACGCCAACATCTCTGGTTTGGGGATTTTGTGATGTGAGTTAATCTTACTGGAGTTAGATGATATCTCAAAGTAGTTTTGATTTGCACTTTTCTGATGATTAAGGATGGTGAGCATTTTTTCACATGTCTGTGCCGTGTGCCTGTCTTCTTCAGAGAAGTTTCTCTTCAAGTCCCTTGCCCACCATGAGATAGGATCACTTGTTCTTTTCTTGCTAATATGTTTGAGTTCTCTGTGAATTCTGGTTATTAAACCTTTGTTGGAGACATAACTTGCAAATATCTTCTCTCATTCTGAGGGCTGTCTGCTTGCTTTACTTACTGTGTTCTTGACTGTGCAGAAGCTTTTTAGTTTGATCAGGTCCAAGTAGTGTATTTTTGATGCTGCTTCAGTTGCCGGGGGGTCGAGGAGTCCTCCTCATAAAATATTCACCCAGGCCAATTTCTTCAAGTGTTTCCCCTGCACTTTCTTCTAGTATTTTTATAGTTTCACGTCTTAAGTTTAAATCTTTAATCTAGTCAGAGTCTATCTTAGTTAATGTTGAAAGGTGTGGGTCCAGTTTCAGTCTTCTACAGGTCGCCAGCCAGTTCACCCAGCACCATTTGTTAAATAGGGAATCTTTTCCCCACTGAATGTTTTTAATTGGCTTGTCAAAGATTCTGTTCCATACATCTACCTCTCTGTTTTTGTACCAGTACCATGCTGTTTTGATCACTTATTGATTTATAGTATAGTCTGAGTTCTGGTAGTGTAATTCCTCCTGCTTTGTTTTTATTTCTGAGTAATGTCTTGTCTATTCAAGGTTTTTTTCTGATTCCATATAAAACAAAGTATTATTTTTTTCAGATCTTTAAAGTATGACGTGGAGCTTTAACAGGGATTGCATTAAAATTGTATATTGCTTTGGGTAGTACGGACATTTTAACAATGTTGCTTCTTCCCAACCATGAGCATGGTATATTTTTCCATTTGTTAACATCTTCAGCTATTTCTTTTCTTAGAGTTCCATAGTTCTCTTTATAGAGATCTTTCACATCCTTTGTTAGGTAAACTCCCAAATATTTCCTCTTCTTTGGCATTGCTATAGCCAAGCATTTTTGATAAAGGTTATTCCACTTGTATTATCACAGTTTAAGCATTAAAAAATGTGTTTAACTTTAGATGCCTATGTATGTGTTTGTCACTGATCCGTCTGTCTCTCAGGTCTCAGTTTGTGCTAAGATTCTATGGACCTGCTTGGGTTTTAATCTTATGAGAAGAGGCCTACATTAGCTATGGTGCTTTGGGCTGAGTTTCTTCCATTGTTGAATGGAGTTAATGGATTAAATTATTTTTATCAGGTCTACCTCTCACCAGGTGCCATGGCTCATGCCTATAATCCTAGCATTCTGGGAGGCTGAGGTCGGTGCAGTTCTTGAGCTCACAGGTTCGAGACCAGCCTGAGCCAGAGCAAGACCCTCATTTCTACTAAAAATAGAAAAACTGAGGCTTCCCAGAGTGCTAGGTTTATAGATATGAGCCATCATGCCTGGCCATACTTAACTGTTTCAAAGAGAGAGTGACCTCATTATGCTTGAATATCGATCTCTTTAAAAGTGCCTATCTAAATAACTATAATACCATTATTACTCCTAAGAGCTGATGCATCTGAGCTTGCTGTGCCATTTGATGGAGCCTATACATCTATGTATTGTGTTAGTGTGCTCTCTTGTACAGTTTTACATGAGTGGGTACATTTGTTCCTGTATTAACAAAAGGCACCATGCAGACCTGTGGGGTTCTTTTTTTTTTTTTTTTTTTTTGACGGAGCCTCAAGCTATCCCCCTGGGTAGAGTGCCATGGCATCACAGCTCATAGCAACCTCCAACTCCTGGGCTCAAGCGAGTCTCCTGCCTCCGCCTCCCAAGCAGCTGGGACCACAGGCGCCCGCCACAGCGCCCGGCCATTTTTTTGGTTGCAGCCATCATTGTTGTTTGGCGGGCCCGGGCTGGGGATTCGAACCCACCACCTTAGGTGTACGTGGCTGGCACCCCAGCCAATTGAGCCACAGGCGCCGAGCCTCTTTTTTTTTTTTTTTAAGACAGAGGCTCAGGAGATTCTTTTGCCTCTGCCTCCCAAGTAGCTGGGACTACAGGTGCCTGCCACAGTGCCTGGCTATTTTTTGGTTATAGGTGTCGTTGTTTGGTGGGCCTGGGCTGGATTTGGACCCACCAGCTCAGGTGTATGTGGCTGGTACCTCAGCCTCTTGAGCCACAGGCGCCGAGCCAGACCTTTGGCTTTTCTTAATCAGGACAAATTTGTAAGAATTTCCCTAAGTTTCATATCGGCTTAGAGAAGGCAAAAAAAGCTTCATTCCAATGTCTTCATGATCACTTTGATCAAATAGCATAAACTAACATGCCTCATGATAGTGTGTATGTTTGAAACTTAATATTTATGGAGCTTTTTATTATAGTTCCTAAAAACAAAAATATATTTTACAAAATGCAGTAGAACCTCCAAAGTTGACCTAAGTTGGGCTAATGTTCATAGACTGGAGATGCACCACAAATACGTTATCAGTATAGTAAGTAGCCCTAGTTTCTTATGTTGACCACCTCTGAATGTTGACCAGTTTGTTACAGTTGTTTGGGTGGTCAATTTACAGAGGTTGAACCATGCTTATAGAATTCTAAAGCAAGTATTTGTTTTGTTCTCTTGGCTTCTTTGGAACCAGTTTTTTTTTTTTTTTTTTTTGGAGTCTTACTATGTTACCCTCAGTAGAGTGCTATGGCGTCACAGCTCACAGCAACCTCAAACTCTTGGACTCAAGAGATTCTCTTGCCTCAGCCTCCCAATAGTTGGGACTACAGGCAGCTGCCACAACGCCTGGCTATTTTTTGTTGCACTTGTTTAACTGTTGTTTAGCTAGCCCAGGTTGGGTTCAAACCTGCCACCTTTGGTGTATGTGGCTGGCACCTTAACCACTGTGCTATGGGCACTGAGCCTAGAACCAGTTTTAAAAATCATGTAATGAGATAGGAAAAATCTACCAACAGATAATTTCAGTCAGTCAAGGCTTCTTTTTTTTCTTTCTTTCCTCCTTTTTTTTTAAAGAAACAAGGCCTTCTGGCTCAGCGCCTGTGGCTCAAGTGGCTAAGGTACCAGCCACATACACCTAAGGTGGCAGGTTTGAATCCAGCCCGGCCCGCCAAACAACAATGCCAGCTGCAACCAAAAAATAGCCAGACGTTGTGGTGAGCACCTGTGGTCCCAACTACTTGGGAGGCTGAGGCGGGAGACTTGCTTGAGCCCAGGAGTTGGAGGTTGCTGTGAGCTGTGATGTCACATCACTCTACCCAGGGGGATAGCTTGAGGCTCTGTCTCAAAAAAAAAAAAAGAAAGAAAAAAGAAACAGGGTCTTTTGTAATCCTAGCACTCTGGGAGGCTGAGGCAGGTGGATTGCCTGAGCTCATGGGTTGGAGACCAGCCTCAGCAAGAGTGAGACCCCCATCTCTAAAAATAGCTGGTGTTGTGGCAGGCAATTGTAGTCCCAGCTATTTGGGAGGCTGAGGCAAGAGAATCTCTTGAGCCCAAGAGTTTGAGGTTGCTGTAAGCTATGACACTGCGGCACTCTATCAGGGGTGACATAGTAAGACTCTGTCTCAAAAAAAAAGAAACAGTCTTTCTTTTTTTGCCTAGGCTGACGTGCAGTGGCATGATCACAGTTTACTGTGATGTTGAACTTCTGAGCTGAAGCGATTCTCCTACCTCAGCCTGCCTAGTAGCTGGCTTATAGTTGTGTGCCACTATGTCCAGGTAATTAAAAAAAATTTTTTTAGAGACAGATTCTCATTATGTTGTCTAGGCTGGTCCTAAACTCCTGGCCTCAATTGAGCCTCCTGCCTTGGCCTCCCATAGTGGTAGGATTACAGATAGAGCCATCTATTGCACATGCAATCAATTTTTCTCTACTCTGAGGATAAATATACTTTTTGCCATTGTGTTATATGAAGCCTGACAATTAAGTTCACAAACTCATCCTAGAAAAAGTACTACATACCTCATTGCTAAGTGTCATGGTCACCTGCAGAGTAACCTCCTTGGGAAGCTATGCATCAATGCGAGCACCTAGTCGACCCTTCAAAGCAATTGTAGAACTCTTTCTGGAACAACCATTAGAGCTGTTGTCATGGCACTCGAAAACATGCAACAACAATAATGAACATCACTCAGTAAGACACCCCCACACATCTACACGAACACAGCTATGGAACACTGATATATAAAAGTTAGAAAATCTTTTTTTTTTTTTTTTTTTTTTGTTGAGACAGAGCCTCAAGCTGTCCCCTGGGTGGAGTGCTGTAGCATCACAGCTCACAGCAACTTCCAACTCCTGGGCTCAAACGAGTCTCCTGCCTCAGCCTCCCAAGTAGGTGGGACTGGCTGTTTTTTTTTTTTTTTGGTTGTGGCAGTCATTGTTTTTGGCCGGCCTGGGCTGGATTCCAACCCGCCACGTTAGGTGTATGTGACTGGCACCTTAACCACTTGAGCCACACGCGCCAAGCCAAAAGTTAGAAAATCTTACTGAGTTGTTTGTACAGTGCTGCCAGCATAAGCACATGGTAGCTAATTGTCAAATCTTCTACAATGACAGCTCTTATGGTTGTTCCAGAAAAAGAATGGGGTTTCATAGAATTACTGAAAGAATAATACTAAACTAAGAATTGTATACAATTCAGGCTGAGTGCAGTGGCTCACACCTGTCATCCTAGCACTTTGGGAGGCCAAGGAAGGAGGATCATTGGAGGCCAGGAGTTCAAGACCAGCCTGAGCAACATAGCAAGACCCCTTTTCTACAAAAAAATAGAAAAATTAGCCAAGTGTGGCACTGTAGCTATAGTCCCACCTACTCTTGAGGATGAGGTGGCAGGAGTTTGAGGTTTCAGTGAATTATGAAGGTGCCATTGCACGCTAGCCTGAGCAATAGAATGAGACCATGCCTCCCCCCACAAAATAAAAGAAATGTACACAATTTGGAGGAAATAATTGGTACCCAAATTAATTGTAATACTATGAAAACTTTAAAAGTGGCAGTTGTGTGTACCTCAGCCGGGAAGGACACCTTGAGGTTGGCAGTCCATCAAGGATAGTAACTACCATGGCTTCCAGTGCTTTGGCCAAACCTCAGATGCATGGCCTCTTGGCCAGGCGCCTGCGGATTCATATTGTTGGAGCATTTGTTGTATTCCTGGGGGTTGTAGTTTTCTATAAGTTTGCTGTGGCTGAACCAAGAAAGAAGGCATATGCAGATTTCTACAGAAATTATGATTCAATGAAAGATTTTGAGAAGATGAGGAAGGCTGGTGTCTTTCAGAGCATAAAATAATTTTGAAATATAAAGAATTTCTTTGGGCTGATTAACATAGACATTTGTCACTGACCTGTGTTCCTGAGCTATGAATATGAGTGATAAATAAACTATTAACAACTTCAAAAAAAACTTTAAAAGTAAACAAAGATAAGATAAAACATTACATATTAGCAGAGGGATCAGTGAAATGGTGACTGTGGATATCCCACTAACTGAAGTCTGGTTCTGGAAGTTTGTTTACTGTTCTCCCACCTCCCCAGTTGACTTTTGCTAAGAATTAAAAGCGTGAGGAACCAGTCCTTAGTCTTTCTCTTCCAGGGCAACTGGAAGTGAAGTTTCATTATTTATGATGTGAACCTTACCTCTCTTCCCATTTAAAGCTAGAAATGAAACTTGGTGCTATTAGGCCTATTCCTCCCTATCTCTCACCAGGCTTTCCTTTCCTTCTTTCTTGAGCATAAAATATTCCTGCGATTGGGGCAGACTCTGTATTATTTTAACCTTAGAAAGTCTGACAGGAAGTACTTCTGTCACTACTTCACCACTTCCTGGAAAAGGAACTGGTGAATTTGATGTTTGACAGTTTGCCTATAACCTGTGAAGGAGGAATCAGAATGAGATGAGATGCTGGGAGGGACTTGGTGGTAAAGTCTAGTATCTGCAGAGTTTTTTAAAAATCCGACTGTTGCTTATGAAGAATTGATTAGATTGAGATGAAACAGAAAGGACGTCAGTGGAAGGTCTCTGCATATAGTGAATAAGGCACAGCTTCTTCCCATTTTGTGACTTTCCCCTTGTTACCTTTACTTGGAATGTGAAGAATGTATGGTGCTTTTTGTTAAAGTTCTTAAAAATAGCATGCCCCTGCCTTGCTGTTTTTAAAAATTACTTTTAGAAATTATTTACTTGTTTCCTTTCTTGCTTTCTCCCCAAATATTGTAAGCATCAAGAGGGCAGGGTCTGATTTGTTTCTTATCGCTAGTGTCTGGTGTAGTTCTTAGTACATCTACAATAAATAGTAAGTAAATGAAATAAGGAATGGGCAGTTGTGGCTGTTTTATCACTCATGAAAAGTTCACTACTTGGCTTTAATTATTTCATTTGGTTTTTGGGTGAAATTATTTTATTACTAACTGGTTCCCCAGTTGTACAAAAGCCCATTATCTTTAGAGACTCTTTTCACAGTAATTGATGCTGGGATAGATTCTTATTTGCCCAGTTGGTGAAAGGAGGCAGTGACATAATGTACTTGTTAAGATCTCCCTACTTAATTGTGTGTTTGCCTGTTGTTTTATCCTATGATCCTAGGCAAACCTAGTAGTGATTTGACTTGATAAGGATATGAACAGAGAGTTTATTATATTTATAGCCTACCCAGCCTAGAGGAATCATGTTAGGTTGCCTTTGGGCTGTATCTCTGCTTATATTGAGTGAAGCAGAAATCTGGGTTTCGTATGCAGCCTGTACTGAGTACTATAGGAAATAATGGAGACGTCCTTTAAGAATTCTCTAAAATTATGGCTTAGTGCCTGCCGTTCAGTGGTTAGGGCGCCGGCCACATGCACTGGGTCTGGTGGGTTCAAACTTGGCCCGGGCCTGTTAAACAACAGTAACAACAAAAACAGCCAGGCATTGTTGTGGGCACCTGTAGTCTCAGCTACTTGGGAAGCTGAGGCAAGAGAATTGCTTAAGCCCAAGAGTTTGAGGTTGCAGTGAGCTATGACGCCATGGCACTCTACCTAGGATGACATGGTGAGACTGTGTCTCCAAAATATAAGAATTCTCTGAAATTAGTTTTTTTTTTTTTTAAGAGACATTTTAGAGGATGCTGGAAGAAGGACAAGTTATCGGCTGAAACTGATCTTTGAAATACTTTACTAAAGATTAATTTCAATTTCACTTCAAGGGTCAGAATTATCCATTTTTTATCTTTCTACTTGAACCTATATGTCTTCAGGCTCAGCTCCTGTGGCTCAAGTGGCTAAGGCACCAGCCACATATACCTAAGGTGGTGGGTTCGAATCCAGCCCGGCCTGCCAAACAACAATGATGGCTGCAACCAAAAAAAAAAAATGGCTAGGCACTGTGGCGGCGCCTGTGGTCCCAGCTACTTGGGAGGCAGAGGCAGGAGACTTGCTTGAGCCCAGGAGTTGGAGGTTGCTGTGAGCTGCGATGCAACAGCACTCTACCCAGGGAGACAGCTTGAGGCTCTGTCTCAATAACAAAACAAAACAAAAAAAAATACACCTCTATTTTCACTAAGTTACCAAGACTC
>CAUYQV010036355.1:0-10162 GCA_963574575.1 Galagoides demidoff | reverse complement strand
ATGGCCAGGCGTTGTGGCAGGTGCCTGTGGTCCCAGCTACTTGGGAGGCGGAGGCGGGAGACTGGCTTGAGCCCAGGAGTTGGAGGTTGCTATGAGCTGTGATGCCATGGCACTCTACCCAGGGGGATAGCTTGAGGCTCCATCTCAAAAAAAAAAAAAAGATAAACCTCAGAAATGGTCCCTCCAATCCCCGTTCCCCCCTCCGTTCTCCCTCCCCCTTCCCCACATTCTTAGGCTATTTGGTTATAGCTTTCATATAAAAGGTATAAATTAGTTTCATAATAGGGGTGTGTACATTGGATACTTTTTCCTCCATTCTTGTGATCCTTTGCTCAGGAGCTGGGATATTCTTTGTGGACAATATTTTTTATTGTCTTATTTAAAAAGTGAACAGTGCCTGGTGAAGTTAGGTGACTTTTACACCTTTTATGATGACTACTTTTGGTGGAGTTGAAATGCTGTTTTTATTCTGCATTTGTGTAGTTCAGTGCTTTGTTCAAAGTTAAGTGTTTTCAGGAAAGTATATTTTGCATCTACTTTTTTACAGTCTAAATTTTCACTGCTAAGAAGTTTCTATTGTACAAAACTTCATTTAAAAGGGGTTTTTACTGAATCCAGGGTATACTGAAGATCAAAGCCTGTGTAAAATGGCTACCAAATGGCAAAAAGCAACAATAAACAGTTTGATTTTACTTTTCTTTCTAACATATCAGTGGTTAGCAGAACTGTTCAGATTTTGTTGTCAGTAGTAAATTTAAAGACAAGATGGCCGTTTTCTCCAGTCCATGAAACATACCATACTTAATATACCTGCAACTAAGTGTTAAAAATTATGCTCTGTAACTCCGTACTGCTAGTATTAGAACTAAAAATCTTTCAATACAACAAATGCTTAATGCTTTAAAAAAAAAAAATTAAATGGGGCAGCGCCTATGGCTCAGTGAGTAGGACGCCGGCCTCATATACTGAGGGTGGTGGGTTTGTACCCAGCCCCAGTCAAACTGCAACAACAAAAAAATAGCCGGGAGTTGTGGCAGGTGCCTGTAGTCCCAGCTACTGGTGAGGTTGAGGCAAGAGAATCACTTAAGCCCAAGAACTGGAGGCTGCTGTGAGCTGTGACACTACGGCACTCGACCGAGGGAGACAAAGTGTGATTCTGTCTCTAAAAAAAAAAAAAAAAAATTAAATGAGGCTGGGCACCTGTAGCTAACTGGATAGGGTGCCAGCCACATTCGAACTGCGGATGGCAGGTTCAAACCTAGCCCCGGCCTGCCAAATAAGAATGACAACTACAACAAAAAAATAGCCGGGCGTTGTGGCAAGCATCTGTAGTCCCAGCTACTTGGGAGGCTGAGGCAAGAGAATCATTTAAGCTCAAGAGTTTGAGGTTGCTGTGAGCTGTGATGTCATAGCACTCTACTGAGGGCAACATAGTGAGATTCTGTCTTGAAAAAAAAAAAAAAGGCATTAGAAAGGGTATTCTGTGTGCCATTTTTAACACCCCAGCTCCTGCCCAGCCTTCTCTTCTGCTTCTAATCTGCAGTGTAACCTGGTTTGTGTCTCGGCTTAATTTTGCACACAGGTGTAAGTTTGCCTGAAAACTCCCTTATTTCTCCTTCACAGTTACTGCCCCAGCAGACCACTGTGCCCTGAGGGAAAGGGGCCCAGGAGGCTCTGGGCAGGGCTCCGTCAGAGACAGGGCAGCTGAGAGAGACGGAAGGCCCAGTTTTGTGATTGTGGTGTTGTCTTTGGGGCTCACTTACTGTCTCAGAACAGAAATGCTCATTCAGAGCACGGGACATCCTGCAGGGTGGACTTGCATTCAGAGGACAGTGAGGGGCAAGACCCTTCTTCCCCATGTGGAGGGCCTGGTAAGATGATGAAGGAGAGGGGAAGGCCAGCAAAGGAACCAGCAGGAACTCGGACCACTGCTCTGGTCTGTGAAAGATGCCGACCACACCCACATGTGTATCTGTGTCCAAGTTGACAGTGAGCATTTCTTCTCCTCCCCAAAAACTAGTCCCTAAGAAAAGTCACCTTACATTCAGTTGCTTATAAGGGCTGTTATAGGAAGGGAACTCTCAGAATTACTTTGTCTTCAATAACAAAGCCCTGTTTGGGGGACAACAAATCTGTGCTGCTAGTTTGGGAAGCTTGAAAGACAGATCCCAGTGGCAATGGTATTTTTAAAGAGGCAAAGAAAGTTAGTAACTGTTCTAGAGCTCAGATCTCAGAAGTTGTGAGTGCCTAGCCGGGTGTCCAACCTGCAGACCATGGGCCAAATGCTGATTTTATGAGGACTCCTTTTGTTTATCTGTGATGTTGGATGTCATGAAAAGTATGCACTGACTTTTTTTTGCTAATCAGTTTTCCTTGATGTTAGTGTATGTACCATTTGGCCCAAGACCGCCCTTACTCCTCTCATGTGAAGTAGAAAAGAACACTCCTATGACTGGGGAGATTGTGGCTCCCAGACCTCGCAGCAGGCTTGGCTGTGACCTCAGGTGGCAGAGGGAGGGGTGCAGATGCTGCCAAGCCCTCTTGTCCTTATCCCCCATCTGTGTTTTCTTACTGAAAATCAGAAAGAAACAAGCACAGCTCTAATTGATGGCTTTCCACATGTTTGAACACTGTGTAAATACCTTGAGTGTCTTCATACAGCTAGAATTGTAACTTGCTCTTGGCACTTTTCTCTTACGTGAATAGTCTACTCCAGACATTAGCTGGAGCCTTGTAACCTCAGAGATGCAGCTGAGCCCTCCTGGGTGCCAGCTGGGTGAGCCCCTGATTCCAAATGTAACGTTGCCAAGTGATTTTGTGTATATGGAGAGTCTGAGCATTTCCCCCACACAGAAAGAGGAGCCCTGCATGGGGTACTCAGGCCTAGCTCACTTACTCCTTACACATACTGATGTGCAGGTAAGCTGGCTGGATGCTGGGTCGTTTTTTGAGTTCAGTGAAGTGCCATGTCTGCCTGCAGGGCACCTGGTCCAGGGTGGCAGGGATGGAGCTGCATGGACAGGGCGCCAGGGATGGGGCTGCCCACTGTAGGAATGGCAGCAGTGCCGAAACTCGGCAGCTAAACCAGATATCACCCATAGCCCTCTTCAGGGAGTTGCTGAGTATCCCCTAGTGACTGGCATCTGAGCTCTGGCGTGTAAAGACCAAGCTATCTCACTGACCTTGGATTATAGGGTTTCTTGTGACCTCGAGTCCCTAATGGGTGGACTAGTGTAACCAGCTAAAGCACCCCTGCTGCAAACGTCTGACAAACAGCTTTGGACTAAAAACATTCCTTTCTTCTGTGTCATGCTCTCTCCATCTGCTCTTAGGCCAACTCTTCTTTCTCTTGTTTCTCATCTATTGTCCCTTTGTTTTCTTTCAGACATGATTCTTGTCTTTACTGGAAACATTTCCTACCACTTCATCCTCTGTTTCCACCTCCTGGCCCAGCTCAGCCCAGTATTCTTGGCACTCACATACCTGAAATGCTGCCTGCTGTTTAAAGCCAAAAAACAAAGGAAAGTTTTAAGGACAAAATGTGATTCTTCTGTGACTCAAAATCCTTTTGTTATTGTTAAATGAACTCTGAGGAATATAGCCTAATGTTTTTAATACCTTCTGCAGGTATTTTAATATTTACATTTGATGTATATAGTTTGTGAAAGTTGGTGGATTTGGAGAAACTCACTTTTGACTAAAAATAAGACCCAGAAGCTCATATGAATCAGCAGTGGAAGAATGAAGATGTTTTCAGACTTCTGATGTCAAGTTTCTTGTTTTGATTATTAAAAATTCCCTTCAATTAGGAGTGAGAGAACTCTTGTGTCTAAAGTTTGGCTTGTAATTCACATGAATATAGGCCAAAGACTGCCTTCCCTTCGGGGATAAGCCATGTTCTTACTTAGAAATAATTTCAAGTAATTATGAAGTAGTCACGTCTCTATTCCATTTATTTCCAATGTACTATAATACTGGAAAAAAAAGCAAGATAGCATTCATTATCACCTCTTACATACAAGTTGAGTGGAAGGCACCCCTTTCCCCTCTGAGTAAAAGGATGTGTGAAAGGAACAAAACATTCCGGAGGGCAGCAATTCTCAACCTGTGGATAGTGACCCACAGGAACTATATTACAGGGCCATAGCATTAGGAAGGTTGAGAACCACAAGAACCACTGCCTTAGGGGATGGAGAGTACTAGAACCCTTGGCCTGAGAGCAGGTGGGAGGCGGTGGCTGGCACAGAAATGCCAGTCCAGGCCTGAGTGTTGGTGCTGGTCTGCTGGCCTGCAGGACCCACAGAAGCTGGTAGCTGTCCAATGGCCTTCCATGCAGGCCTCTCATTTTGTTTTTATAGAGAAATGTCCAACTTTCCGATTCCCCAATTAAAGTTGATTGATCAAAGCAATCTCCTTGTTGTTAATTAAACCATAGACATTATATGATACCAATAATCCATTTAAAATCATCTAACATAAACACTTGGTAAACACTGAGTAAGGAATGATGGCCAGTGGGGTGAGGAGGGTGAAGGTCAATCCCCAGAGCTAGACGTGCTATTCCCTCCACTCCTGGGCTCATCTGTGGGGCTGAGGGTCTGTACAAGTCCTGTCACCTGTGTGTGCTGTCAGGAAGAAGGCTATGAAACAGTCTTCCTGTCCTTAGATACCAGACTGTTAAGGAGTCCATTTGAAGATCTCTGATGAATGAACACAGTAGCCTCAGCGACAGTTTTAGCAGGAAACTAAGCCACAAAAAGCAGCAAACTACAAAGCCCTGAAAACTATAAAGCCTCCCACGCCAAGGAGCAGTGAGCCCATCTCTCACACGGAGGCATCTTCTCCTTGGGGAACTGTATCCCCAGCTGTGTAGAGCTGTGATGAGCTCCAGTGCCACGTCCTTGGGAATTTTGCCTAAAGCTGAGGCAGAATTTGTATTCCAAGTGCTACCAGAAAACTTAGACTTTTTTTAAACGCTAAAGTGACCACATGCCCCCAGTTTCAGGCCGGCCCAGCTTGAAAGCAGGACTACAGGCCCTGCAGAAGTGCACTGGCCTGGGAGGGGCAGGGCGGTGGGCAAACCCTAGGCCTAACCCTTTTCTTATCTCAGGGAACAATTTGTGGTGTTGGTGGTCACTACTCTTCCCCCACCCACTCCAGCTCTTTACTCCACCCCATCCACTGGCCTGAGAATCAGTCCTCTGCCAGATTGCCAGATTAACCAGCCCAGAGGACACTTACTCCAGTGACCCGGTGAAGGGGGGAGGGGGGAAGGATGCGTCACGAGGACACACATGGTGTCCAGTTCCAGGCCTCCCACCAGCAGGTTCAAAGTCCTGCTGCCTCCACTTCTGCTGCCCCTCAGGATCTCCCCTCCACTCTCCGCCCCACTCAGCCACATCCTGGACACCCTGGAGTCTCTAGGTAGTCTATGGGCATCAGGCTCACAGCCCCTCTGGGCTCCCCAAAATTCACCAACTACCTCCTGCCCCTGCTGCCCCTGTGTTAAGTCTCTCCAGGCCTCTTCCTCCCTCTCCTTGGATGAGACACAGACCCTCCCTTGTTCCCTGAGTGTCCTGAGTTGCGTCATTTCTCCTGCCAGATTCTAGGTGCCCTCAGCTCCAGGAGCTATAAGCTGCTCCCAGTGCAGTTTAAGGGTGACTTCCTGGAGACACCTCGTGGGCATCTCTTTTTAATCGATGCCTGAAAATAGGTGTCACTGACCACACTCATCCACTGTGGCTGTCTGCTCACATGTCAACTGTCCCTGTGTCCCTGGTGATGCCAGGCAGGTGCTGGCTGGTACCAGTGCTCAGTGGATGTTTGAAGAATAACTAATAAAATATTCACTCCACTTGCTCCTTTCACATGGACTCCATTCCTCTCTACGATTTGGGCAAGTAAGCTGTTAAAACTTTCCAGAAGAGGGCAGGATATGAAACACACCTGGCAAATAGTAGTTAACCTGTGTGTTCCTAGTAAAATGAGAGAAACCAAGTTGCTTAGAGGCAAGTGAAAATCTCAACCCACTGCATAATAATTCTCATCCTGACCCCTCCAGACAATTGCAGAGTTTTCTTGTTTTCATCTGTTTTAATTCACAAGTTACCTTTACATTTTTACTAATATCTTATGGGCACTGGTTTGTGAATGAAATATATATATATATATATATATATATATATATATATATATTTTTTTTTTTTTTTTTTTTTTTTTTTTTTTTAAGCTTGCTGGACTGTTCTATGTGAGTGTGGAAAAAGCAAGTGTTTTAGGCTTTTTACGACGTCTACCTCAGGGAGCCCAAAGAGGCTCCTGGGAAGTCTCAGTTTTCTGTAAGGAGCTAAAGCATTGGTTGGACAAGGTTGAAGGTGTTGAATGACATGAAGAAACACTGTCCTGTTCTATCCTATTCTTTCTTTCTATCCATCTATCATCATTCATGTCATATACAAAGTGACAAAGGAAAGTGAGAGCCTGGGAAGCTGCATGTGGTTAGGGCTTATTGTTATTGCCCCTTATGTGCAAAGCCTGTACAGAGCCCTTTGCAGCCAAGCACAGAGGCAGGAACTTTGGAGCCAAACATGAGTGGTGCTCATCCCAGCACTCCACCTGGTGCTTCACTGCCTCCAGCTGTGACCTTCTCCAGATCTCAGCCTTTCTCTTGTCTCAAGCCAGCTTGGCAGTGGTACCAGCCGCCCAGCCCAGATTCTCTGCACAAACACTGTCTCATGCAGCACCATGCTTGTTTACTCACTCACTGTCCTTCCAGAGGAAACTGTTTCAGAAATGTGTCCCAGGTCACTGTCCGTCAGGGGCAGGTCAGCCCTGCTGTGATGCCCACACATTAGCAAGTAGATGAGGCTGGAGGGAGGAAAAGTCTTCTCAGAGAGCTTGTGGGCCCTGCTCAGGGTGTTGAATTTTATTGGAAAAGCAGCATCTCTCACTCTGTCCCTCAGGCTAGAGTGCCCTGGTGTCAGCCTCAAACTTCTGAACTGAAGGGCTCCTCCTGCCTCAGCCTCCTGAGTATCTGGATGTGGTAGGAGGACAGTGCCTGCCACATCCAGCTGTGTAGTTGGGAGCCATACCCACCCACCCATTGGTGTCTCTATAGGAATTTAAGGTGGAGAGAGTGACAAAATTTGCATTTGAGAAGGATCATTTCTGGCAGCAATATAAATAGTGCCTTTGGAGGCACACACTAAGGCCATGCTGGTGAGGATGGTGGGTGAAGGGCAAATTGCTGGGGGGGCTTAGCTGCTCTAGGGCTTCTGGCTAGTGACTGAGGAGATGGTGGCACCAGGGCCAAGATGGTGAGTCACAGGGAAGGCTTGGAGCACGATGAGCCTGAGGCACCTTGCAACACTAGGGACATGTCCATGTCCCAGCTGCCACAGGCCAGGGAAAGTCAGAGCCAGAGGGCCAAGCCAGTCCATCCAGTGTCTAGCATCAGGACCCAGGCATCTGCCCCTCTGAGGAAGGGGAAAAGACATTTACTGCTCTCAGGTCAGGGTGGGGAGGGGGCCAGACACAGAAGCAGTAATTTCTGCTGGTACAGATGCTGGGAATAGAATGTTCCTGGTGAACTACAAGGTCACTTCACGAGTCAAATAACCTTTCATGAAGAACTGTAGAAATTTTCATTAAAAATAAAACTTCACAGAAAAGCAAGATAGTTACTATGCTATAACTAAGGAGACATTTCACCATAGGATGAAACCATTAGCTCTAAGAATAGAAGAGGAAAAAAATACCCAAGAATGAGAACCTTTAAGACTAGCCTTTAAGGAGGAAGCTGTAATTAGGTAAGAGGAGGAGGTAAGAATGGGCAGATCATCAGAGATGGAGGAAAGGCAAATTTAGAAATTCTGCATTTAACAGGGAGCCAGGAAAGTGGGGGGTACAGGGCAGTCCTGGGGCACCAGGGCCACAGGGTGGAGGGGAAACAGTGCAATCTGCTTCCCTGGCCCCACCCCCACCCCAAGGGAGGGGCTGGAGAAGACTGGGCCCCTTGGATGGACGGTCACTGGCAGGGCTACAGGCCTGTTCCCAGATGACCCACAAAGGGGGGGTATTGGATGTTATATTTAAAAATTTTGAGATTCTCTGGTAAGTTAACAAAATAGCGTTGGCTGCCAGTGCAGGTGGGTGGCAGCCTGAGAAAACAGGCTCACCTGGGAGGCAGCCAGACCATGTTGTTAGTGCGGCTCACTCACGGACCCTCCATTCCCAGGGGGCTGCAAATGAAAGCCTAGAGGTTTGGCCCTAGCAGCCCCCCAGAGCAGAGAGGCAGGGAGATAGCAAAGTCTCAAGAGGCTGGTCCTAATCACCCGGCTCCTCCTAAGCCTGAGTGATCTTCCTCCCTGGTGCCCCAAGAACAGCCTAACCCCAGGACTGTCCCCTCTCCAGGAGTTTCGGGGGAAGAAGCAGCTGTGGGAACCTCAGAGCTGTGAAGGCTGAGGACATGAGGGGCACGGGGCTCCCGCAGTAGCCGGCCTTCTGCTGTGGTGCTATAGTCCTGGGGGAGCCGATCATCTCACCCAGAACACGCAGTTTGTAGGATTGGGTCTGAAATGCCATATATGAGGAGACAGGACATGGGAGGGCTGGGCACACCCGGTGATTGCAGATGGGGAGCCTGCACCAGGTCTGGGGTGCAGGACAGGCTGCAGCTGCTCTGCAGGGACCCCCTGTGGCTAAAGCCTGGGGCAGAGGCACTCAGCCACTGACCATGTGGATGTCCCTGGGCCTGACCCTGGAGGTGAGGAGGACATAGGCCTCTGGATCTGTGTGGGAGCCACTGGGCTGCTGTCATGTTTTTTAACTATGTTGTTTCTGGGAATTCCAAAGTTCCTAATTCTTTTTCTTTTTCCTTTTGCCTAGGCACTAGGAAATCATGAATTTGATAATGGTGTAGAAGGACTGATTGATCCACTCCTCAAGGAGGCCAAGTTTCCAATTTTGAGTGCAAACATTAAAGCAAAGGGGCCACTAGCATCTCAAATATCGGGACTTTATCAGCCATATAAAATTATTTCTGTTGGTGACGAAGTTGTGGGAATTGTTGGATACACTTCAAAAGAGACCCCTTTTCTCTCAAATCCAGGTATCTTCTATTTTTACAGCATACATTGTTTGAAAATAGATGCACTAAGTCATAGATTGGCATGATTTTTATGGACTGTCAATGAAAGTGGGAACTTGGCAACTAGTGTCCTTAGGATGACACTGAGAAGCCATCAGATGACTTCTGCCCTGTCCTGAGTTACTTTGTTAGCATGAACAGTGTCCTTGTTTAGTCCAGGGAGCTCACAGTCAGAAGAGCCACCTGTATCCACTGCTGAGTGGGGGCCACAGCCCTGCCGCCTCCTAGGGTGCAGAGCTGGGGCTTCACCTCCATCTACCTTAACTTACCCCCTTTCCTGGTGTGATGATAACACATCTAGTTGACTCTCCTTTCTCCCATTTCATTATTTATCTCTTATCTTAATGATGTTCTTTCATCTGGGTTTCTGGGAAATATATATATTTTCTTGAATGGTCTTATGATAAATATATGTCCTAATATATATCTGTTTCCGTATGTCTGTCCTATATGTGTGTGCACTATGTAATTAAACACATGTAAAAACCACTCAAGAAATAATTTGATCAGCTGGATGTTGGGGTGGTGGTTCCTGTCATCCCAAATACTCGAGAGGCTGAGGCAGGAGGATCACCTAAGCCCAGGAGTTTGAGATTGCTGTGAACTAGGCTAAGGCCAATGCACTCTACCCAGGGTGCCAAGGTGACAGAGTGAGACTGTCTCAAAAAAAAAAAAAATGATTTAGAGCCACTTTTATAGGAGCTCTTTTACTGAAACACTTTGACAGTGAGAACAAAAATTACATTTTCTGGCTCGGCACCTGTGGCTCAAGTGGCTAAGGCACTAGCCACATACACCTAAGGTGGCGGATTTGAATCCAACCCCGGCCCACCAAAACAACAATAATGGCTGCAACCAAAAAATAGCCGGGCATTGTGGTGGGCGCCTGTGGTCCCAACTACTTGGGAGGCGGAGGCAGGAGACTCGCTTGAGCCCAGGAGTTGGAGGTTGCTGTGAGCTGTGATGCCATGGCACTCTACCCAGGGGGACAGCTTGAGGCTCTGTCTCAAAAAAAAA
>CAUYQV010036354.1:0-10693 GCA_963574575.1 Galagoides demidoff | reverse complement strand
TTTTTTTTTTTTTTTGAGACGGAGCCTCAAACTATCCCCCTGGGTAGAGTGCCATGGCATCACAGCTCATAGCAACCTCCAACTCCTGGGCTCAAGCGAGTCTCCTGCCTCCGCCTCCCAGTAGCTGGGACCACAGGCGCCCACCACAAGCCCGGCCATTTTTTGGTTGCAGCCATCATTGTTGTTTGGCGGGCCTGGGCTGGGGATTCGAACCCGCCACCTTAGGTGTACGTGGCTGGCGCCTTAGCCGCTTGAGCCACAGGCGCCGAGCCCAGGTTTACATTTTTTAATGTTCACTGTGACTACTGCCTGGAGAACAGATTGAGGCAGCTTAGGTGGAAAAGTAGGGAGATAACTGGGAGACTGGCAGAGGCCACAAGAGGCTTAGACCAGGGTGGCAGGTGGGGTGTGTTTTGGAGCTGGAGAGAGAAGAAGGATTTGATGTTGGGAAGGGAGTAAACTGAAGTGAGGAACTGAGGATAACTTTGGGTTATGGCCCAAGTAATGGGTGAGTGATGATACCCTTCACCAAGGAAGAAAAACTAGGGGAGAACTGGGCTCAGGAGAGGAATGGACAGTTTTGGTTTGGACATGTATATGTGATTTTTGAGATGTCACACAATGGGCTTTAGAGGGGGCTGGGACTTGGAGGGAAAGTGACTGACCATGATCTGTGTCCTCTCATCCTAGGTCATGATCTTTTCCAGCAGCCCCCCATGACCCCTGTAGGGAGTGCCCAGCCCTGGCCAGAGCCCCCAGCCCCCGCTCCTGCACAGGCCCCGACCATCCGCCAGGGCTGCTTCTATCTGCTGGTGCTGGTACCCATCACCTGTGCTCTGCTGCAGCTCTTCACCTGGTCCCAGTTCACACTGCATGGAAGACGCCTGCACATGGTCAAGGCCCAGCGCCAGAACTTGTTACAGGCCCAAACCTTGGACATTAAGATGGTGTGAGCAGGCCAGGCAAGGTGGCTTACGCCTGTAATCCTAGTACTCTGGGGGGCTGAGGTGGGTGGATTGCCTGAGTTCAGGAGTTGGACACCAGCCTGAGCAAGAGCGAGACCCCATCTCTAAAAATAGCTGGGTGTTGTGGGGTTTACCTGTAGTCCCAGCAACTTGGGAGGCTGAGGCAAGATAATCGCTTTAGCCCAAGAGTTCAAGGTTGCTGTGAGCTATTACACTGCTCATGCTACCAAGGGTGACAAAGTGAGACTGTCTCTCAAAAAAAAAAAAAAAAAAATATATATATATATATATATATATATATATATGTATGTATAGTATGAGGTGCGGCAAGTCCACTCTGCTGAGGACACTGCCTGAATCTCAGGGCAGGAACAACTTTGACCAGTGTCCTGCTCCTCCACATTTCTCAGGTGTAGCCTGCGGAACACATGGCAGGGTGGATTCTCTTGGGGCTGAGCCACAAGTATCACTGAGACCTAAGCCCCTGCTTAGCTGTATAGTACGGCTTGGGCAAGGGCTGAGCCAAATGTGCTCAGGGATCTGCTTCCCTGGTGAGGCAGGAGGAAGAGAGGATCAGGGCTGCCCTGTAGTGCACACGGGGTTGCTGTGGGGTTCAGAGGCCCATCCCACTGCCTGGCTGGGGCTGGCCACTATGGTGGGCTCAGGAACCACTTTTGATACTTCAACTGCTCCCTTTTACCCAGACAGGGAAGCTGTCAGGCGCACAACCCCCTCCTTCTACCCTTTCAGTGATTTCCCTGAGAGGGTTCTCTGCTTCAGCGGTGCTTGAAGTAGCATACCACCCTTGCTGTGGGACACCTCCAGCCCACCAGGCCTCTAGAGCTGGATTTTGTTGCAGACTCATTAAAGTCAGTCATTCCTATTTCTAAGATCTGTGCTGTGTGTGTGGTGGGGTGGGGATGGGACTCCTCACTGACTAGAAAAATCACCTGAGAGCATTTTTTTTTTCTAAATGAGTTACCTGCAGCAGACTCCTTGAGGTAAAAATGCAAGTTGGTAGACACATAGATGACGGGGACCAAAATCACCTTCAGGGCTGAAGTGAGGAACTGAGGATAACTTTGGGGCTTTTGGCCTGAGTAATGGCCCTAGCAGCCTCAGGGCATTTCACTGGATGAGGGATGGGAGAAGCCTCTTCTAGGCCAGAGGTTCTCAGATTTTATAATTCTCTATAGGTGACTTTTCTCACAGATGGGATGAAAGCCACTGCTGGCAGGCCAGAATTTCTCAGTCTTGGCACTAGAGACATTTTGGGGCCAGATAACATTTGCTGTGAACATTTAGCAGCAACTCCTTCTGCCTGCTAGAAGCATCTCCCCTTCCCCTAGTGGGACATGAACACATATCTCCAGATGTTACCAGATGCATCCTGGAAGCAAAATTGATACCAATTTGTCACTGCTGCTCTGAACCAGTGGTTTTTGAGAGTCTGCATAGTGGTTAAAATGTAGCTAATAAAGGGGCAGAGCTTTGGAAATTGCTTAATGCAGGGGTGTCCAACCCTTTTTTTCCCTTTGCTGTACATTGAAAGAATAAGAGTTGTCTTCGGCCACACATTAAACACAAATACCAAAGAAAGCTAATTAGCAAAAAAGGAAAAGTCTGTGCATACTTTTCACGATATCTGACACCAGGGATAAGCAAAACAGTGCTCACATAATCAGCAGAGGCCTGCCCCAGGGAAGCAGGAGTATACCCATGAGCCTTAAATTTTTCCCTGGCTCCACATCGTTATCTGTACAATGGATAATAAAAACACCTACATTTTGTAGGGTTATTGGGAAGATTAAATGGGTTAATATTTGTCAAGTACTACTCAGGAGGCTGAGGCAGAAAGATTGCCTAAACCCAGGAGTTTGAGGTTACTGTGAGCTAGGCTGACACCACAGCACTCTACCCTGGGCAATAGGCTGGGTGTGGTGGCTCACAGCTGTAATCCTAGCACTGTGGGAGGCCAAGTCAGTGGATTGATTGAACTCACAAGTTCGAGACCAGCCTCAGCAAATACTAAACACCATCTTTTCTAAAAATAGAAAAACTGGCTCAGCGCCCATAGCACGCTGGTTATGGCACCAGCTATATACATCAAGGCTGGTGGGTTCAAACCTGGCCCAGGCCAGCTAAACAACAACTCCAACAACAAATAGCCAGGCGTTGTGGCAGGCACCTGTAGTCCCAACTACCTGGGAGGCTGAAGCAAGAGAATCACTTAAGCCCAAGAGTTTGAGGTTGCTGTGAGCTTTGATGCCAGAGCACTCTAAAAGGGTGATGTAGTGAGATTCTGTCTCAAAAAAAAAAACCAAAACAAAACAAAAAACAAAAAACCTGAGGCAAGAGGATTGCTTGAGCCCAAGAGTTGGAGGTTGCTGTGAGCTATGATGCCATAGCACACTATCCTGGGCAACAGCTTGAGATTCTGTCTCAAAAAAAATTTGTCAAGCACCTAATGAATTACCCCCCAAATGCAGGTTTAAAGTGGGTATTTTAAGTACCTCTAATTTCAGGAACGTCAAGAGCTGTTCCTGTCATTCAGAATTGAGTCTCATCCATGGGCTTGAGTATGTACACTGGGTGGTATCCTCAGTTCTTGAACCTTGGCTTTGGTGTGAACACTATTTTCTCTGTGTCCACCCAACAGGCTGAACTTGGGCAACAGTCTGGGTAAAAGTCTGGCTGGTACAATGGTGCCCTCTAGAGACTGCCCCGGCCCAGTCTCCCTTCAGGTGCAGGACCACAGTGTATCCCTCTTCTCACCGGGTGACAGAAAGAGGCCCAGTGGACTGTCTATCGGAACGACTTTATTTCAGTACACTGGGCCCCACCAGGCAGGCAACATGGTTTGTGCGAGGCTGTGCGAGGGACAGGCTCGGGCTAGGAGAAGGGAGGTGAGCTGGTTAAGCGTGCTGCAGTCCACGGGGCGCCACATCGCTTTCAAACACACCTGCTGCTGTGGCCCACATCTGGCAGGGCCTTTGGTCACAGAGAATACTGCCTGGAATCTGGGATTGGAGTGGGTACTGGTGTCACAAGTAAGGGTGACAGTGAAGACTGGCTGGCCCCAGCTTTGTGTGATCTGGACTGAAGGGCTTTTGGACTGCTATGAGGAGCCAGGCCTGGGCCCATCAGCATCTGGCCCTCTCCCTCCCTAACAAACAGGTCCAAAGTCAAGAATGGCACAAGATCAGCCCAGATGGGACTGTCCCACCTTTACAACCTAATCCCCTGGTCAGCTTGAGTGGCAAAAGGCAACTTGGTTAATTGCAGCTTTTTCCAGTCCTAAGGGTACTTCAACACCCCTCCTTTGCTAGGGGCCTCTGCCAAACAGTAACTGTACCTCCTGTTTCAGAAAATCCAACCAGCAAGTGGCCTGTTGATTCCAGCAAGCAGAAGAGGAAGAGAGGCTGGTGGGAGTGCCTTTGAGTGTAGCCAGTGATCCCAAGTGGCCCTGCAGCCTATGGACACTGTCAGCTCAGCAGCAGCAGAGGGAAGGCAGGGCCCTGGGTGCTAGGCTACACATAGGTCTGTAAACATCAGCAAGCAGGGCAGGGATGGCGCCCTCTCCCCAGCCCCTCACTGAACAAACACTTCAATAAGTAAAACTGAAGATGGCATCGTAACATGAATGGATGAAAAGCGAGTGACAGGATCCGAAGCCAGCAAGCTCCTTAAATTCTCCCAAAACCTAGAAAGGGACTGGCTAGGCTTGGAGCATTAGCTCTCTAGTCAATCAGAAGTAGTATGACTGCTGCTCTCCACCAATGACCAGAGTGGTCCAGGTCCCCAGGTGAATGCAAGGACCTCCTGCTTTCTACTGAACCCAGAGGCCCTAGGACAGCTCCTAGAGTGTTTTTCTAGTCTCTGTAACCAAAATGGCAAAAAACCAGATGGAACTCAGCCCCAGCCCTCAGCTTGCGTCAAGAGGCATCAAGAACAAAGTGACAAACAGGGGGAGGCAGAAGTGGCCTGGGCCTCTGGGGGTGGGAGTGGGGTTGGGGTCAGCCCAGCTTGGATGGGCAGCAGCAAGGTCTCCCTAGGGGGTTGCCTTACCTCCCTCTTGTCTCTGTGTGGTAGTAAACGTACGACCACACAGCCAGCCAAAGGCCCAGCTGGGGAAGAAGTGTGGCCTCTGCCGGCACTCTTCCCTGTCAGGGGCCAGTTAGTGGTCAACCCCAGGCCTCAGGCCATCGCCATTGTGGGTAGTTCATCATCCTTTTTGGGCCCGGGGATCCCTGGGCCACACGCGTGGAGCACACACTCTCGTACCCACACACACACTCACACATAGGCAGTTCTTTGCAAATACTCCAACTCAAGAAAGCGAGTTTTAAAGTGGAGTTAACTTCAGAGAGAGGTGAAGATGATGTCCCAACATTAGAAGGTTTTCCTATGGATGGATCGGGCACCGTCTTCCTCATATTCCTTCTTGGAGACCCACATCTTCTTAAATGTGTCCAAGGAGGCAAGGATAGAGCCCCTGGAGTAGAGGGAATCCAAAGGAACAAACAGTGTAAGAGAGAAGAGGGTATTCATGGAGCCAGCCAGACCCCTGTGGCCAATTCAAATCAGGTTTTTCTTTAAAGGGATGGGGCGCAGAAGGCTTATCAATGCTTTCTCTCCCTGCCCTTCTTATTCCCAGAAGAGCTACTCACCCAATCCATGTGGAATACAGTCTCTCCTGAGGCGCAGATATCTGCAAAGTGGGGTGGGAAGAAGAACCTGAGACTCCCCTTCCCTTTGTTTCCCTTCTCAGGCTTCTCTCAGTGTCTAAGCAGAGAATAAATTTCACAGAATAGACTTAAGCTCTGTCTCTGCTAGACCCTGTGGACTCTCTGGAGGGCACTGTGGCCTGATAACTCTTCTGGGGAAGTAGGTTTCCAGCAGCCCTAAGTAACTATAGCTCCCAAGCAAGCTGGGGCTCTCTGGGAGCCTGAAGGAAATAGACTCCATGGCAAGAACCACACTCCATTTAGGATGCCTCCTCAGGTAGCCAGCTCCCTTTATCAGTCACTAAGATGCCAGACTCTGTGACAGGGGAGCCACCTGGACAAGGAGCACAGCAACAGTAAAAGTCAATCTTCTGTCAATATATATATATTTTTTTGAGACGGAGCCTCAAGCTATCTCCCTGGGTAGAGTGCCATGGCATCACAGCTCATAGCAACCTCCAACTCCTGAGCTCAAGCGAGTCTCCTGCCTCAGCCTCCCAAGTAGCTGGGACCACAGGCGCCTGCCACAACGCCTGGCCATTTTTTGGTTGCAGCCATCGTTGTTTGGCGGGCCCGGGCTGGGGATTCGAACCCACCACCTTAGGTGTACATGGCTGGCACCTTAGCCAATTGAGCCACAGGCGCCGAGCCTCTGTCAATATTTTTTTAAAGAGATAGTGTCTTGCTATGTTGCCCAGTCTGGTCTTGAACTTCTGGCCTTAAGTAAGCTTGCCAAGTAGCTGTTTTTACAGGCATGTGCCACCATACCTCACTAATCTCCTGTCAAGACCATACATGGGGCCCTCAGCCTAGGACCTGGCATGTCTAGGTATTAGAACTACCTCCCTTTTGAATGAAAAGGGAGAATGATAATGGAACCTCCCTCTGGGACCTAGCCCTCAGGGTCAGTGTGTAAGCTGGGACTAATGTGGTGCTGCCTATAGAAACCTGGCTGCCCAAAGAGCTTGGGTAGAGCCAGAGAGAGGACACATTACGTAGCACTCCAGGTCCCTGGAGGCCCACTGCTATCCAGCCAGCCCCCACCCAGCTCCTACCCTAATCTTCACGTCTTTTGGAGCCAGTTTCTTCACTTCACTCAGTAGCCTGTCACCAAAACCTGAACAAGCAGAAAAGGAGAATCTCAAGTCAATTCTCTTAAGTGTCTGAGCCCAGTAGGATCTGGATGTTTCCAGGTGTAGGGCCCCAAGAACAAAAACCAACCTTTGAACAGGGTGGAGCCTCCTGAAAGGACTATGTTGGAGAAAAGTGTGCGCCGCAGATCCATGTCAGACTTCTGAATGGCAAACACCAGGACTTCATGGATGCCCTCACTCTCCTCACCGATTAAGTCCGGCCTAAATAGCAGCTCAGGGGCCCGGAATCGGGAAGGACCAATCTGCAGGGTAGAGGGCCAGATTAAGAGGTTGGGGCTGAGACCTAATTCCCTTTGGGAATGAGAATGGAAGAGGCCCCTCTGCCATCTCTTACTAACCAGGTGACTATGAAGACCAGGTTCAAGACAGACTCTATGTGTCAAGGGCCTCAAGGAACAAAGATTGGGCTCTGGGGAATTAGAGAGGGGAAGCTTCTATGTTTAATTCTAGCTCTCAAATTTTCCATGTAAGAGATCTTCGGTATTAATACATGGATTCATTCACTCCTGGAAATTTCTTCCTATCAATGAGAGTTCAAGGGAGTGGCAACTCACCCTCCACTATGCCTAGGAGAGATTAAGGACAGCATTAACCTTCCCCCTTCCCAATCCCATCCTGACTTGGGAAAATCCCTCTGGAGCCCCCTCCCCTCCACATGGTGCCTCCTCTGCAGAAGCAGGGCCCCTCTTGCTGCTCAGGTGGAGGGTGTAAATGGACTGGTACATTGGGCTCCATCCCTTGGGGTATCCTGTTTAGGCCCACATCTCTGTGAGACTGAGGGGACTAAGGGATTACCAGCCCCCTACCTCAATGGTGCTGCCATCAGGCAGGTAATACTGAGCCTTCTCTGTCTCGAGTGTCTCATCCTTCTGGGGGTTGATGGATAGGTAGCAGGCTCTCTATAGGACAAGCAAAACTGTCAGGCAGGCAGGACATCTGGCAAACACATGGCCACAGTCCCAAGGGAGTAATGGGATAGTGCTGATATAGAAACCTATCCATCGGCAGTGAATGCTCTAATGGTCATGGGAGCTGCTGCCCAGAAGCAGGAGCAGGGAGGTCTCTGTTGGCCTTCATTGGAGCTCTCTCACCTGCTCCACCATCCTGGTGGGAAAGCTTGGAAACTTGGCTCTCTGGATCCTGGGTCTAAGACCACAAACTCATTTTAGTCCTGGCCGAGGGATCTTTCTCCTTATACCACTCATATGGTTCAATTTACTTAAAATGAAAATTGTATTACGACCTTTTCTTTTCTTTTCTTTCTTTCTTTCTTTTTTTTTTTTGAGACAGAGACTCACTACTATGTGGCCTTCAGTAGAGTACCGTGGCATCACAGCTCACAGCAACTTCAAACTCATGGGCTTAAGTGATTCTCTTGCCTCAGCCTCCCAAGTAGCTGGGACTACAGGCACATGCCACAATGTCCAGCTATTTTTTTTATTGTAGTTGCCATTGTTCTTACGCTGGCCTAGGCTGGGTTCGAACCCACCACCTCCACTTTATGTGGCTGGCGCCCTAACGGCTGAGTTATGGGTGCTGAGCTGTATTATGACTTTTTCAAGGATGTAAAAGAACCTATGTAGTTTGTACGTGAGATACAAAAAACATACTAAGCACCTGCATATAACTCCCTTTCCCCCCACATGATGGCAGCAGTTCAGGAGGGCAAATCTGTCATACAGCTGCCAGGAGGCCTGGCTGAGGAGAACAGGGCCTGAGCTGGAATCACTTTTCTCCACTCGCTCCTCACTGAGGTCCTGGCTCCCATTCCCCCATTCCCTCTTCTCCCATTCCCAATCCCAGCCCTAGGCCCACCCAGCAGCACTCACTTCTTTTATGGCCTTGACAATCTCAAACTCGGAGGATGAGTGGAAATCATAGCCCTCCTTACGCAGGTAGAGGCGAAGGAAGCGAGAGACATCCCGGCCAGCAATGTCGATGCGCATGATAGAGTGGGGCATGGCAAAGCCCTCGTAAATGGGCACAGCATGGGTGACGCCGTCCCCAGAATCCAGCACCACGCCTGTGGTCCTACCTGTGGCATAACTGAAGCAAGAAGGCAAACCATCACTTAGCCCTAAGCCCTCACTCTGGGAAGAAACCCACTTTGTTTTAGAGTTCAATGTCGGCCAAACTAAAGCTTGGGCCTAACTTTTTCCAGGGGCCTTAGAATGTGCTGAATGAATACTAAGGAAGCCTGAGTGTTGAAGCAGGCCTTAAAACAGCTGCATGAAAGGAGCTGCGCTCCTCCAAGCTCCCTCCCCCACACGCAGACCAGGCCTTTCACTGTGAGCAGATGGCCTGGTCTTAAACTGCTTCACAGACCCAGCTTAGGAGCAGCTCAACTCTCTAGATGAAGAAAAACACTCAGATGTTTACAAGAGTCAGGCAAGAAAAGTAAATGAGTAAAGTAAAATAAGAATATTTTTTACTTCCATAAAAAACTAGTTTTTCCCCCACATGGCCTTCTCGGTCTGCTTTCTTTTGGGTACAGATATCTATTTCTGTGAGATAAGAGGACCAAGTGTCTCCATCAAGAGACACAATAGAGAATGGGGTGGAGCATGGTGAAGAAGACAGGCTTGCAAACCCTATGTAAAATGGTAGCCATTATTCAGTTCTAGCTGATTTTTTTTTTTTTGGCAGTTTTTGGCCGGGGCTGGGTTTGACCCTGCTACCTGCGGCATATGGGGCTGGCGCCCTACTTCTTTGAGCCACAGGTGCCACCCACTCTAGCTGATTTTTGCCCTGTAGAAATGCAGGCCCAGTATCATCAGATCTCATTTTTTCAGAGAAGACAGAAATTTGGATATGAAATCTCCCAAGTTTCAAATTCTGGCTCACAATTTTTATAATGGGGAGATAAAATAATCTCATCTGACAAATGTACAATCTCTGCAGCAGACCTAACCCTGGAGCATTACAGAAATGCAGGGCATGAGAACAGGGACTGTGGTGGTACTTGGATCGAGACTGTAGCCCCAGCTTGGCTGAGCACTGGCATACAGTAACCACATAATTTATTTATGTGTTCAATAAATACATGAACACATTACTGGGCCTTCAGGAAGAGCTGTAGCAGCAGCATGTGAGGCTTCCTCAGCAGGCCTCACAGAAAGCCTTGGCCACCAAACCCATTGATAGTACCAACACTGGAGTACAGTCACCACCAGTCACAACTCCTTTGGTTTCAAGTAAGAAGCCTAAATGCTCAGTTTCAGCAAAAGTCTCACTCCCTTTCCCACCATTCCTTAACCCTTCCCTAACAGGGGTTACAGGGGGAGCTCAGGTTGCTCAGAACCACCCTAGAGAAGAGTATGCCTCAATGGTGCCAAAGGACTTCTTTCCCCCACAAGGGGATGGAGCTAGCCCACTGCTACTCACAGGCTAAGCACAGCTTGCATGGAGATGAAAAGAGCTGGCACATTGAAGGTCTCAAAGAAAACTTCAGCAGCTCGTTCCCGGTTTTTCCGTGGATTTAAAGGTGCCTCAGTTAGGAGCACAGGATGCTGGTGAAAGAAGCCCAGCAGGTAATCAGGGTGAGGTCAGATCTCCACCCTCATTAGTACTGGGGGAGAAGCCCCAGCTTTGATGGTTTGAGAGCCTAAGGATCTTTGTCAGCCTCCTCTCCAAGAAAAGGCAAGTTGGGCCTGTCACCTAGCCCTGCCCAAGTTGGATTCTTACCTTTCCAAATTTAAGCCCCCTTTATTTTATTTTATTTTTTGAGACGGAGCCTCAAGCTATCCCCCTGGGTAGAGTGCCATGGCATCACAGCTCATAGCAACCTCCAACTCCTGGGCTCAAGCGAGTCTCCTGCCTCCGCCTCCCAAGTAGCTGGGACCACAGG
>CAUYQV010036353.1:0-12314 GCA_963574575.1 Galagoides demidoff | reverse complement strand
CATTGCACCAGCAACTGTGATCCAGGCCTGGCTGGATGACCTGATAATATTAGCTTGATTGAAAAAAATGAACTTTTCTGAATCTCATTGTTAGTGTTATATTACAAATAGAAACTTCAGCTTGTTTTGATATCTTTTTTTATAAATTTTTTTTTATTTCAACTCATTTATTTCAACTTATTACTTTGAAGGCTTTTTTAAAAAATTTTTTTACTTCTTCCTCCTGTAGTGTTTTCTTGCCCCCTGGTGTAGTTGGGATCACAAGGTCCAGCTGTCTCATTGTCCTGTTGTTGTTGTAGTAGAGACCGGGTCTCACGCTGGCTCAACTGGCTCAGGGGGGTCTTAGCTGGTCTCAAACCTCTGAGCACAGGTGATCCGCCCACCTCGGCCTCCCATAGCACTGGGACAACAGGCGTGCGCCACCACGCCCGGCCTTGTTTTGATATCTTTACCCATCGGTGTGATAACCCATTCTACTGTTGAGTATTTCTATCCTTATTTCCAATAATGGATTTTGGAATGTTTTACCCCTATCTATTTCCCCTACTAGTATGACCTCGTTTACTATCTTCACTTTACTCCGATCCTCTTGGCCAAAAAATCTTAAAGGATCTTATAATCCCATTGCTTCGCTGAGTATAAAAAACAATCTGAATACTTTACCATTTGATTTCAAGATTCACTGTCAACCTCCATAGACCTCTTTCCCTCTCTTTTTTCTCATTATTCCAATCAGGCCCTCATCGGCTCAGAATATTGATTATATTGAAACACCGTTAATGGGATGGTTAATGTTGTGGATTCTGAAGACTGATTGCCTGAGTCTCTATGCTGAGTTCACCACTTGATGAACTACATGACTGCAGACAAGTACCTTATTATCCCTAATGCCCTTGCCTGTAAAATGGTAATAATGTAAAACTCCTATCTCAAAAGGAGTATGTGAATCCGAAACAGGTGAGTTAATTCACGTATAGAATTTAAGCAGTGCCTGGCATAGGATCAACTTTCAGCACGTTTTGAGTGAATAGTACTCTTCTGTGTTCAAAATAAATATCCGCCTTTAGATTATCGTTTCAAATGATTTTTAAATAATCCATGATGATTTTTTTTAAATAATGCATAAAGATATGCTTGCTTTAAAAGAGGCAAGCAGCAGCTAACGGAGGACATCCAGTGCAGGTGACGCTCTGCCTTTCGTACCCACCACTCCTTTTCCAAACCTCAGAGGTGACTCTGGTGGCTGTTTAAAGGGTATCATCTGGTTCTTGAGATCTATGTTTATTTTGTTGAACATGAACTAAATCTTGCCTAATAAATTATTCTAACATTTCTTTGACTTAATATAATTCAAATAAATTTCCATGACAATGCGTATGACAGTCATTTATTCACCAGATTGTTCCTAACCAGCCTTGGTGTGCAATTGGCACTCACACTCTGCTGGACGTGTAGCTCATTCCTTTCCCATAGGCGCGGGACACTGCAGAGTGTGCATATGCGTTCTTTTCCCATTCTCCTATTCAAAGACATTTAGATGGTTTTAGTTTTTGTTCATATTACACCTGTGTTCCTATGAGCTTTTCATTTTTAAGAGAGTTTCCAAGAAGTGGAAGTACTGGCTCGGCGCCTGTGGCTCAATCGGCTAAGGCGCCAGCCACATACACCTAAGGTGGCAGGTTCAAATCCTCAGCTCAGGCCCGCCAAACAACAATGATGGCTGCAACCAAAAAATGGCCGGGTGTTGTGGCGGGCGCCTGTGGTCCCAGCTACTTGGGAGGCTGAGGCAGGAGACTCGCTTGAGCCTAGGAGTTGGAGGTTGCTATGAGCTGTGATGCCATGGCATTCTACCCAGGGGGATAGCTTGAGGCTCTGTCTCAAAAAAAAAAAAAAAAAAGAAAATTTCTAAAGACAAACTTCTCTACCAATAAGACCAACCCAAATAGTCTTCAAATTTATAAGGCAATGGTTAATCACCTTTCCTCTCCAGACACACAAACACCAGAGGCTGGACTTTGGACCTCTGCTTTTGAGTATAATTTGTTTTGTTTACTTACCTTACAGGTTCATTTTAATCCAATTTTTCCTATATAAGTATAGCAGGTAGTTAGGAATCATCTAGCCACTCACTAATGTTAAGTTTCTGCAATTCTTACCACTAGCTTTGCTCTGATTACTGTTAGAACCCACTTGCAGTGGCTGAGAAAAAGCATCACAAAACCTCCTTGGAAACCAGAGAAGATAAAGGCAAACATTGAGAACTAGGGAGCCAGCAGATGACTTTTATAGCGCCTTTCTCAAGACAGCTAGAGATGGAGGTGGGTTGGGGAGGGACCCACACCCTGTGCCCGCTGTGACGGACTATCAACTCACTTCCACCCACTTCCCCTGGTGACGGGAAATCTCTCTTCCTCAGGAATCTTGCCGCTGCGGTCTCTGCCCATCCACTCATCCCAAGGACATATGTGGGCCTGATCACACACACAGTCCTGAGACAATTTCCTCTTTGCAAAGCAGAGAAAGAGCAGAAGGGGCTCCAGGTACAGGATGTGCGTTGGGGTGTGTGTGTGATGTGTAAAGGGGCCTGAAATCAGGTAATGAATTGGAATTAATTAGCAGCTGTTTATGTTTAAGGAGTGATCTTACTAGAAATTCTGACAGACTTCAGCAAAGGGAAGAGAGATCATCAAGAACAGACTCAGAAGTGGGCGTGGGTGGGGACTTTCTGTGGAGTGTCCAGCCCAGGTAAGCTCTGCTGTAGTATAAGCTGGTGGGGGCACTTTCTTCCCAGTTTCAGGCAAAGTCTCAGGCCTGCCCAAAGTGAAGTCTTTCCTGAAGGCAGAGAAGAGGAAGATGCCGGGCAAGTGAGAGGCCCGGGAAGGAAAGATACAGGACTTCTGACGGAGAGATGAATAAGCCAGCCAGAGGTGAGCTGCATCCTCATTTTTATTATGGCAAAAGACACAAAACATGACATTAAGTATTTCAACCTGGGGCGCACCTGGGGCTCAAAGGAGTAGGGTGCAGCCCCATATACCAGAGATGGTGGTTTCAAACCCAGCCCTGGCAAAAAAAAAAAAAAAAAATTATTTCAACCAGTGTACAATTCAGTGGCGTTAAGTACATTCACAATGTTGTGTTTCCCCAGTAGCTAGTTTCAGAAATTTTTCATTGCCTCAAAAGGAAACCATGAATTCAGTAGGTGGTCATTCCCGACCCTCCTTTCCCAGGCTCGGGCAACTTCAAATCTGCTTTCTGTCCCCAGGGAAACTTGCACGTGAATGTTACAGCAGCACTAGTCACACCTGCCAAAAGGTAGGCCCAACCCAAACGTTCATCAGTGAATGAATGGGCAGACCAAGCGTGGTATATCCAGCAATAGGGTATTACTCGGCCACAAAAAGCATGAAGTGCTACCGCTAATGACCACGAGGTTTCTTTCTGGGACGATGAAAATGTTCTAAAATTGATTGTGGTGATGGTTGTGTAACTCTTTGGGAATATACTGAGAACCCTTCCGTTTAAATGGTTGAGCTTCATGGTACATGAATTAGATCTTAATAAAGGAATTTAAAATGAAAAAATAATGGAGTGGCATATGCTACAATATGGATGAGCCCTGAAAGCATCAGTCTTTTGTTCTACTCCGGGGTAATCGATTTAGCACCTTTCAGAGTGTCAGATACTCCAACTACAAACCCAGAGAAGCAACCCCTGCTTCCACATGTTTATGTAAAGAATTTGAATTGTGTTTTTAAAAGCACTTTAAAAATTGCTAAAAGCAGATGGTAATTTAGGGATTAGTGGGCATTTGAAAAAATAAATCAGTAGAGTCATTTCTTCCATCTTTCATTTTTATGACTCATCTTCCTCTGCCGCTTGTCCTCTCTTCTCTTTCCATCCCTGCCCTCCTTGCCTTCTGTACACCAACCTGACTGGCTCTTCTTTCCTTGAACTTGCTTTGTCTTGGCTGACGTACACCTTATAGAGCCCCTACCCAGCCCAGCGTCTGGTACAGAGCAGGTGCTCGGTGCCTGCCGGCTGTGTGAAGGAAACCCAGAAAGAGTCAGTGGTACAAAGAACAGTGTGAGGGTGGGAACTGAAGGCTTTCAGACAGATCAGCTCTTCTCTCATTTCCTATCTTGACGTAATCTCCATCAGAGCCCCTGGAGCTGAGCCCTCTGGCCTGCCCGACTGCGTGCGAGGGCCCAGCTGCCATCCTGGGTCACCTTTCTTTCTCCTCTTGCTGATGCCTGCCCCCTCTCTTCAGTGTGAGGTCTCCCATCTCTTGGCTTCCATTTCTTTTTTTCTGAGTTACAGCCTCATGTCAGTGGTGTATATCCTCCAGTTTTCTGAGAACGGGTGAATGGATGTGTGCCAGGGGCACTTGTTGAGACTTGTGTGTCTGAAAATGTCTCTCTTGGCCTTCTGACTGGATCTGCAGTTTGGCTGGGCTGGAGGTGTAGGTACGGAACACCTTTCCTTTAGAACAGTGGTTCTCAATCTTCCTAGTGCCGCAACCCTTTAATACAGTGCCTCATGTTGTGGCATGAAGTAGCAATGAAAATAATTTTATCGTTGGGGGTCACCACAACATGAGGCACTGTATTAAAGGGTCACAGCATTAGGAAGATTGAGGACCACTGGTTTAGAAGTTTGATGGAATCGCTCCATGTAATCTTGCTTCAAGTGCAGCAGCTAAGAAGTCTAAAGTCATTCTGAGGCTTGATTCGTTACAGGTGATCTGTTTTCCTCTCAAAAGCCTTCCCTCTCCTCAGGGATGAACTGACATTTGACCATTCTCTTTGTTCTCAGGGAACTGAAATTTCACAGGGTCTACCATCCATTGTGTGAGACATTCAGTGGATTCTTTACTTTGGGAAACCCATGTGCTTCAATTCCCTGAAATTTCCTTAAACCCTTTTGCTAATGATAACCTTTTGTTTATTTCTTGGTTTAAACTTTCTGGACCTCGTGGACTAGTCCGCTTTCATTCCCTTATACTTTTATTTCTAATTTCCATCTCTTGGACCTAACATGTAACTTCTTTTATTTTTTTAAACTAAAAATGTGTGTGTTTATTGAATTATTCATTGCTTTTATTGCATTTTAAAAAAATCTTAATTTCTTTTGAATGTGATTTTTCCAAAACAATGAAACAGTGGCAAACTGAATTTTCAAGGAGAATTAAAAAAGAAAGACATAACCATATATATATTGAACCTATACTATTGAAGAAGAAAACAGAAAAATGAAATAAAAAGTTCTAAGTAACAGTCAACAATCAATTTAGCAACACACGCTCAGTGTCACTGATCCTGAAATCTCTTCTCTATTGAAAAGTCACTTTAATAAGTACAAAGGAGGGCATTTTCTCTTGATCCACTCAGTTGATGGAACTCTGATTAGGAACCTTTTTTTCCCTTTCTTTTATCATTAAATAGCCTGAAAATTATCATGGAGCAATGTGTCTGGAAGACAGGGCTGTCCCATCACCCTGAAATTATTTGTATTTCTTTTTTTTTAAACTTCTCCTTACAAAAGAAGAATAGAAGGGCGTACATTTCTGTTTTAGTCCTAACTGCATCCCAGTGCCGTGGAAACATTTCATTTTCTAGTGATTTCAAGGTCCGTATATCCCCTGCTGTTTTGTAGTCTTTATTTCAAAAAAAGAAAGGAGAAAAAAAGAACAGAAGAAAGAAAAGAAAGAAAGGAAGAAACCCTACATGACTAGAACATTCAGCCCCGAGGGTGGTTCATTTCAATTTAGAAGCTTTTCTGTACTCCTGCAGGAATACTTATGTCAATGTCTTAATAGAGGGAAGTAAAGCAGTTTACACGCCTCAGAGCACGTGCGCGCAAACCAGAAAATCAGCGTGAAGCAGGGAAGGCCAGCGCTGTCTTGGACCAATCGACGGAAGCCACATAGAACTGAGGGGGCTGCTGCAGGTTTCATGTTGTCACTATTAAGACTACAAGGAAAACATCCTTGGAGAAATATTTGTTTTACACTCCCCCTCCCTCAATCTGACATTCATCCCATGCATATGCTAGAAATAATTCTACCCAAACTCAAGTACATTTTATTTTTATAATGTTGGAATAAGCTTGCACTGCAAATTGGAAAGACATTCCTGTAATCTAGAGTGATTTTGCTCTCATGAGCACTACGATGTCAGGCACAGTATTTCAATTTTGATTATCACAAATTGCTTCTATATATAAATTAATAAGTTATACAACATAATATATTAATCATGAAGTACTTTGCTGAACATAAAAGCAAGTCAGCGAGAGTCATTAATTTGTTTCAGTTTTTAAATATTCTGTAAGTAATATTTACTGATACAGACTTTTGACAAACCCATTTTTTGCTTTGTATTTTTTTAGGCTTGGAGGTCCTTAGTCATAACTTGCCAAAACAAAACAAAACTGTGAAAATAAAATGGAGAGACTTTGCCAAATATTTTTAAAGTGTATATTTCCCATAGCATTACTTTTTTCCCTAATTTTTTTTTATTACTAAATTTGCCTCAATGAAAGGGCCTAAAATGTTAGGAATAGCTCATGTGGGCTCAGACTTTTTGTGAATTTCCGCTTGTGGGTCATAATTATAGGACTCATTAATTAAATGATAGTCTCTTAAAAATGGCAACCTATATACATATCCTTGGATTGACAATGGTTAAGTTCAAATACAATTTGGGAATCAATTTTATAAGTGAATGAAAGTCAGCATAAATCTATTAGATAGAATTCTTTTGTTTACAAGTGGCAAAGACAAAATCAAACCAATGTTAGTATAGTAAGAACTTTTTTTTCTGTTTTGCTTCTCATAACTAGGATGTTGAGAGGTTCAGCTGACTTCACATATAGCTGAATGTAGAGATCACTTCTTCCCTCCATTTTTTGATACCCTTTTGATGTATATATTGATTTTAAATTTAAATGGACTTTCCCCAATTGGGGCAGAAATATGCTGTCAGTAACACTGGGCTTATGCCTTACAACTTAGTGATCTCAAGAGAAAACCTCTTACCAACATTTCTAGCAATTTATTCTGATCGCATAGTTTGGGACATATGACCATGCATAAATCAATCTCTATATCCAGCAGAGTGAAATATTCTAATTGGCCGAGTCTGAGACACACACATGTCCCTGAAGTTAGGACATGGGCGGGCGTGGCTCCATCTGAACCAAAAAACCAAATTCATCTCATTGGTGAATTTGGTGGTCAATACCTATTATTGTTGGTCAAAAGAGAGTGTACCAGCATCCAGAAGGCCTGATTCTTTCTTAGCTAATAGACTCTAGGTAAATAATTTTTTAAAGCTGAGCTTTTTAATACGTGAAACGGACCGCATGTCTGTTTCATTGTTTCGATCTAGGTGGTGATAAATTTCCAGCTAACTCTCTCGATGAGGTCTTCCTCTGACCTAAGATATTCTATTGGAGCCTATTCTGTGGATCTCTGATCTCCAGATTTACTTTCCTCCTTCTCTACCCTGCGACAGGCCCTAGGAAGCTGATGTTTATGGGCTCATGAGTGGGTTCCCTTGGCCTCTGCTTCCATTCGTGTTAGGTCAACGGAAACCAAAGGCAAGGCCTTACAGAGGAGAATGGCAGGTGAGCATATTCATTCCTCAGCTTTCTTCCTCCGGGCTGGGGAGTTGCAAGTGGTTGTGTTCTTGTACTGATGACCATGCTCCTGCCCATACTATAGCTAAAGTTCCCAGTGGCTTGGTAATTGCTCTTGGACCGTATTCCTTCAAGCCTGGGAATGGTAAAGGCTTAATTCTGATTGCTAGACTTGGGGTGCTTCATCATCTCTTGTTGTTTTCTTTTAATGCTGTTCACCATTTTGCAATTAGTTTTGTAAAGTCTATTCAAACATCTTTCCTGTGTATACCATATACTTTGTTTTGGGACCCTGATGATATAGTTTTAGACAAATTCCTAACTGCATTTTGGAATATACCTGGATTTCAAAGCCATATCATATTCAGTGTTTGGAAAATTGAGCTTATAATCTCAATTCAATTCAACTCAAGGGTATTTCTTCTCTTTATTAGATGCAGCATCATACGTCAATAATTTAAGCTTAGGCTGGGCATGGTGGCTTACTCCTATAATCCTAGCACTCTGGGAGGCCAAGGAAGGAGGATTGCTTGAGGTCAGGAGTTCAAGACCAGCCTGAGCAAGAGCAAGACCCCATCTCTACTACAAAAAAGAAAAAAAAAAGAAGAAGAAGAAGAAAAGAAAGAAAGAAAAAGAAAAACTAGCCGAGAGTCATAGTGTGTGCCTGTAGTTCCAGCTACTCAGGAGGCTGAGGGAAGACAGTCACCTGAGCTCAAGAATTTGAGGTTGCTGCGAACTGTGATGATGCCACAGCCCTCCACCCAGGGTACACAATTAAACTCTGTCTCAAAAAAAAAAAAAAAATAAAGGACTGGTAGAAATAAGAGTCCATACTAAAACCTACAACCAAAAGAATAAAAATAAATTGTTAAAAAGGAGAAAAAAATAATTTAAACTTAATAACGTTTTCAAATGTTCATTCTTTCTTAACTTCACATACAATTGACTAACAAATATTGTCAATTTTATCTGTTTATCATTTTACTCTCCTTCATTATCCCCAACACTTAAATACCCCTTCTGTTACTTCAATTTTGACCATCCTGTCTTCCACATTATCACAAACCTAACCAAGTTCCTCCTCCTTTATTACAAGTTTCAGTGACTCTAAGTCACCTACCAAGAAAGTCAGAGATCCCTCTCGATGTTCTCAAGACCTTTCTTGGCAGAAGTTGTCATAACTTTCTCGTCTGTCCAACTATGAACATCTTATTCTCTGTCATGTCTGACATCTTAGCTTATGTTCTTTTCCTTGCTGATATGCTCTTTTCTTTACTTAAGATATGCTGACTTGCTTTTTAAATCTTATTTTATATTTCACTGTCTCTAGGAAGCATTACTAATGTCCCACCGGTCACTTGTTTTCCACTCCAAAAATATTTTGTATACACACTTTTAGAGCACTAGTCATTGCAATGTGGTTAACAGTTATTAGTGTCTGTTCCCCAACTTGATTAGAGATATGTTGAGAACAGTTGCTGTCTCTTCTCTATTATTCCAGTGCTTGTGTCTAATATAGAGCCTGGTTAATAGTGGTATAGAAAAAAATCAAGCACGTTTCAGAGAATGAAAAGAAAAATCACAGATTGAAAGAAAATATTTGTAAATCATTTATCTAATAAAGAACTTGTATCTAAAATATATAAAGAGCTATTAAAACTCAACAATAAGGCTCGGCACCTATAGCTCAAGTGGCTAAGGCACCAGCCACATACACCAGAGATGGTGGGTTTGAATCCAGCCTAAGCCTGCCAAACAACAATGACAACTGTAAGCAAAACATTGTGGTGGGCACCTGTAGTCCCAGCTACTTGGGAGGCTGAGGCAAGAGAATCGCTTAAGTCCAAGAGTTGGAGGTTGCTGTGAGCTGTGATGCCACAACCCTCTACCCAGCTTGAGGCTCTGTCTCAAAAAACAACAACAACGAAGAAATGAAAAAACTCAACAATAAGGAAACAACCTGATGAAGAAATGGGCATAAGAATTGGACAGACATCTCATCCGGGAAGATATACAGATGACAAATAAGCATTTAAAAGGATGCTTGACATCATATGTCATCATGAAATGCAAATTAAACAATCATGAGACAACCAGAACACATTATTACGATGGCTAAAAGTCAAAGCCCTGACCATGCCAAATGCTGGTGAGAATGTAAAACAACAGGAACTCTCATTTATTGCTGGTTTAATTGTTTGGAAGACAGTTTGGCAATTTTTTACAATGCATAACTTTGTCTTGTTACACAATCTAGCAACTGCACTCTGAGGCATTTATCCAAATGTGTTGAAAACATATGTCCACATAAAAACCTGCACACAGATGTTTATAACAGTTTTATTCACGATTGCCCCACATCAGGAGCAACCAGGATGCCTTTCAGTAGATGAATGTATAAATAAACCCTGGTACACTCATACAATGGGATATTATTTAGCAATAAAAATAAATGAGCTACCAAGCCATGGATAGACATGCCTATTGTGAGTAAAAGAAGCCAATGTGGAGGACTGGATACTATGTGAGTCCAACCATATGACATTCTGGAAAAGGAAGAATTATGGAGCCAGTAAAAAGATCAGTGATTGCTAGAGTTAGGGGGTAGGTAAGAAGGGATGAACGTGTGGAGTAAGAGAGTTTCGATGTCGGCAGGACTGTTCTGGGTTAATACTGTGATGGTGGATATTTGTCATGTGTTTGTCAAAATTCATAGATAAGTAGCACAAAGAGTGAAACTTAATGTAAACTATAAAGTTTAAGTACAAATAATTCATCAATATTGATTCCTTGGTAACAAAAGTACCACATAAGATGTTAATGATAGGGGACACCATGCAGGACAAAGTGGGAATAGGAGAACTCTGTACTATTTCCTTAATTTTCCTGTCTTAAAAGTAGTCTATTACTACAAAAATTTTAAAAATAAAGGCAACAAGTGAAAAAAAAGAAAGAAAGAAAGAATACCTTCTTTGCCTGTCTCATCACTGTCCCCAGATTTATTGTGAGTCTGAATTGAGATCACACACTCAAATTATTTTTCAAAGATAAGATGCTGCTTCACATTTTCATAATCTGGATGTGCTATTTAAGTAGCTGAATTGCTAAAGTAGAACAATATTGATGAGGATATTTAAAGCCAAATCAACTCCTGGAAGATGTGGAGAAGTATCTGATCAGAACACAAAAATGATAAAGAGAATTCAATGGTTGGAAAATAAATAAATAGGCAGCAGTGCCTGTGGCTCAGTGAGTAGGGTGCCGGCTCCATATACCGAAGGTGGAGGGTTTGAACCCAGCCCCGGCCAAACTGCAACAAAAAAACAGCCAGCAGTTGAGGTGGGCGCCTGTAGTCCCAGCTACTTGGGAGGCTGAAGCAAGAGAATTGCCTAAACCTAAGAGCTGAAGGTTACTGAGCTGTGGCGCCACAGCACTTTACCAAGGGCAACAAAGTGAGACTCTGTCTCTTAAAAAAAAAAAAAAGGAAAATAAATTTAAATGGCATAGTATGTATATGACCTTTACACCAAAACAAAGACAAAATAAAAATAGTCAACTTCTGAGAACTGTTTTAAAAAACTAATAATGTATTTGATAGTTAACATAATAGCTGAATAAAGGCAATAACACTAATACAAAGCTATGAAGTACCTTATTAGGGGAAGAACTATGATTTTTTAGTGGAATACTAAATTATACCTGAATAATAAACAAAGCTACATGAGCTATGCCAAATTCAACCAGGTATCATTTTTAAATATGTGTATGGACAGTATGATTGAAAAATGAGGAGGAGTACATGATTCCATTGGTTCAAAGATCTTCTGATTTAGATGGAAGACGTGGCACAAGTTTGTTCTCTGAGCAGGTGGTCCACAAAGCCAAGGCACCCACCCCTCCTTCACTGCCATCTTGGAGTGTGTACCCATTCCTCATGGGATGTTTCCCAAGGCCAGCTGGCTAGCCTGAGCCTGTTTTGCCAACTTCAGCTGGAGACAGACGACTGAAGCAGCCCCCTTTGGGGGACTGGAGGATATTGAGGAAGAAAAATCCTTCAAGTGAAGACCACAGCAAGTTGCTTCTCTATCCATTTGTCTGGAAAGAGATTTTTCTTTTTGAAATTTTTCTTCTTGAAACTTCCCTGCTTCTTGGGTAATGATTAGTGGTTTGGTCAAACGGTTAGGGACTCAGGAGAGAACACACTTGGAATGGAACAGAAGAAAGTTTGGGGAGGAGGAGTATGATAGAGCTCCTAAAATGGACAAGTATTTGTGTCTAAAATTATATTCAACATAAAAACTCCTTGTGGAAGAGGTTTTTGATGATCTTATGCACAGATGACCCACCTTGTGAGTGTTAATCAGCATATTGTAAGGTGATCAGACGTCCCGCTTTTGGCGGGACAGTCCAGATTTTTAAAAATTTGTCCCACGTCCTGCTGCATTTTAAAAAAGTCCCGATTTTTGGAAAGATTGCACGACAAGCTAGGAAACATGGGAGAACAGGAAGGGAATATACGGTTTTCGGCTGCCATGTGGCTATTTTGCCAGGATATGAGTTTTATATTATTTTTGTTAATTTTATAATGTTAAACTTTAATAATAACAAATAATTGTTGAGAACTGATTATCGAGAACTGCTTATCAAAGTTTGCATTGCTGTCAGGCCCTGCC
>CAUYQV010036352.1:0-31522 GCA_963574575.1 Galagoides demidoff | reverse complement strand
CAATGACTAAGCCCTCATCTAATTAGATTTTAACAGCAAAATTTACTTTCATATTAAGAAATAAAGAGGGGGCTTGGTGCCTGTAGCTCAAGTGGCTAAGGCGCCAGCCACATACACCAGAGCTAGCGGGTTCAAATCCAGCCTGGCCTGCCAAACAACAATGACAACTACAACCAAAAAATGGCTGGGTGTTGTGGTGGGTGCCCTCCCTACTTGGGAGGCTGAGGCAAGAGAATCGCTTAAGTCCAGGAGTTGGAGGTGCTGTGAACCGTGATGTCAAAGCACTCTACCTAGGGAGGGAGGGAGGGAGGGAGAAGAAAGAAAGAAAAGAAGAAAAGAAAAGAAAAGAAAAGAAAAGAAAAGAAAAGAAAAGAAAAGAAAAGAAGAAATAAAGAAAGAAAGAAAGAAAGACAGAAAGAAAGAAAGACAGAAAGAAAGAAAGAAGAAAGAAAGAAAGAAAGACAGAAAGAAAGAAAGAAAGAAAGAAAGAAAGAAAGAAAGAAAGAAAGAAAGAAAGAAAGAAAGAAAGAAAGAAAGAAAAAGAAAGAGGGCTCAGATATCTCTATTTTTATAGGTGGTGAAAATAGAAAAGATAGAAATAAGTTTGTCCAGGCATTCAGTCAATAGACAGCACTGAAGATTATAAGCAACGTGAGGACGGGGCCGTACCTGGTGCTCACTGTTACACTCTCAGCGCCTCGCACAATGATAGAGGGAAACTTTTAAAACTGGGGGCTGATGCGACAATTTCTTACCTACTAAGAGTTTCACTTGATTTGCTGCATTCTGTGGAATCCCTTAATGAGTTGTTGCTTCTGTTGGTAGAAGGATGAAAGAAATCAAAGCCTACATAATGCTATTCTCTTACCAAAGTAACAAAGGCTTTGAGAGAAATAATTTATTTTTGTTTCCTTTTTAAAAATTCCAAAAACTTTATTTTTCTCTTAGGTGAAATGATATCATCTGAGAGCCTGAAGGATAGATCATAAATATTAACTAAATAATAAAACAAAATTGTTCCACTGAACATTCCTTTCCGATACATACAGATTTAAAAGAGTGAGACGGGGGCTCCGGCTCCTCCAGCTGAAGGAAATAGTATGGAGAAAATCTTAAAGACAAAGAGAAATGAACTCTTGGGAAGGAGGCGTCTCCTGGCTTGCTTAGAGCCTCATACTGGAGTAAAAGCAGAGTGGTGACAAGTTACGGAGACTCTTGAGCCATCACACACTTAACACAGCAGGCAGGGAGCATCTGCTCAAGATTTCTAAGCAATGGCCACAGTGTTTTATAAGAAAAACAAATTAATATTAGCCTTTTTTCTTTTTTGGCTAAAGTTAATTTTTGGAAGTTGTCTTTGATCAGTGTCTTATTTAGGGTTATGGATTTTATTTGTTTATGCTTGTTTAATGACTTTATTTAAAAATTCAGCTATTCAATTATTGATGAAAACAGAATTGTTTTCAATGAAATTTTATAATTCTACATTGAGCTTGTGACCACTTCCTTCTGGACCACCCTTTTCTTCAAAGTTATAGAAGCCACTGTAAATATCTGCATATACCGAAGGTCTTCTATTTGCATACTATATAAATATAGCTTCATACAGGTAAACATCAGAAAAACTCAAAATTAAAATATGTCTATTAAGTTGACTTCTAGAAAGTGAATCACTTTAGTACATTTCATTAAAACCCTTTATAGAGTCAGTCACACCAGAGACCAGCTCCCTTCCATGAGCCCAGTATGCCCATTAAGTGCCTGGTAAACTGTCCCAACAGACTCCCCAAATTATAGGCCACATATAAAATTCTTGGACAATTAATATCATTCAGAATTTCGGATTCTTTTTACCTCCGGCACATGTCTGATCTAAGGCTTGATTCAGTAATGCACTCTCTTATTCCATCATCTCTGTTAATTATATAAAGCAAAAAACTCTGTTAATTATATAAAGAACAATTTCCAGATTCCAAATCTTTTTAGAATAATCAATGCTTACATATATTTAATTTTTCTTTAAGTCACAACTGTACATTTTAAACTTCTAAGCAAATTTGCAAAGGGCTGTCTCTGGAGTTCATCAACTCAGAAATGTGAACTCCTTAATGAGTCAGGCTGAGTTTAGGCTTTAGTGCCAAGGGCGGTTATAGGATTACAGCAAATTACCAAAAGCTCTCTAGGACCAGACGTTTGCATTTGATGCAGTCCAATCCAGGCCAAGGCCATCAGTGGCTGGAATGCTGGAACCTGATCAGGAGGCCCTGCCGCTGAGGGTGGGGTCTCGAGCTCCCCCTCGCTGGGCCTCTGTGCTTCACAGGACGCACCCCCATCAGATGAACTTACTGCCCCGCTTACAAGGCATTACAGTTGTGACAGAATCAAAGTGCTCTGACAACGAACATATTCTTTGATGGAGTGGTCAGTGGAACATTCCTGACATTATGTGGTTCAGATAATGCAATGTTATGCTGGGTAACTGGGCTGTTATCCATACTTTACTATTGTTGTCAGTGTTAATAACAACTAGATAAACCCAGCTAATATGTATTTTGATGCCTCAGGTTAATATATACTAATTGGACACCTTAAAGAATCAGTTTTTTTTTTTTTAAGACAGGATCTCCCCCCACTGGACCCTGACTCCAGTGCCATGGTCACATCACAGTTCATAGGACCTCAAACTCCTGGGTTCAAGTGATCCTCCTGCCTCAGCCTCCCAAGTAGCTAGAACTACAGGCACCTGCCACTGCCCCTAGCTAATTATTTCTACTTTTAGTAGAGACGTGGTGTCACTCTTGCTCGGGCTGGTCTTGAATTCCTGACCTCAAGTGACCCCCCCACCCCCAGCCCGGCCGCCTCCCAGAGTGCTGGAATTGCAGGCATGAGCCACCACCCCAACCTAGAGATTGTTTATAGAAACAGGTACTATTTCAGAAAGTAATACTTTTAGATACAGTATTTGTCATATAACTACAAAATGAATATTACAGCTATGGGTTATAATATTAAAAATAGAAATACCCTAAGCTAATCTAAGTGACAATAAAATAAAATTCACTGTTTAAAAACATATGGGGCGGGGGTCACGGTGTGTGACACACCTTTTTGGGGTGGGACACAATTACAAGAAGGACTTTACCTAACAAATGCAATCATCATAACCTGGTTCTTTTTACCCTCAATGAATCCCCAACACTTAAAAAAAAAAAGCTGCAAAAATGAATAAAAATGTATGAGAATCTCATTGATTTTTACAGCTGTGTACAGGGACGGGCTGGTGAGCTGGCTGAATCCTTTCTAGATCTGGCCTTTTATTAATTTGATGGAGGTCGCCGGCATGAACATGGGGAGAGCCCAGGCCTTTCCTATCAGCTTACACCTGGACTGGTCAGTAGTTCTCAGGGTTCTAGTTTTAGCTCTGCCACTGAACTGTGTGGCTATGGAGAAGTCAACCTTTTGTATTTTCCTCATTTATAAAATGGGATAAAACCTACCCTGCCTTATCTCAAATGGTGGTTCTGACATTTAGGTAAAAGTACAGAAGCAAAATGTGTTGGGAATTATAAGTTACTACACAAACATAACTTACAATTATATATAAGTTACGTAATGATAACCTTGCACTGACTACTGCCTGAACCGAATGGCTGTATTATTTTTTCTCGATGTCAAGCTGTTGAATTTTTGCTTAACTCCTCCATTTTCATAGTGCTTTCCCTGGTAACTCCAGATATTCTTTCAAGTTATTTAAACCTCATCCTCCCAGACAGTAACAGGTGGGCAACTCAAGCACTCATGAGGTCCGCTCCCGCCCCGAGTGCACACAGCCTTACACGGCCACACACACGCCTCCCAGGGACGGGCTGCAGGTGTCCTCCTCCGCCTTGCCCCGCGGCATGGCCGGCTCCTCGTTGATCACGCTTCTCAGCTCTTGGAGCAGCTGTTTCAAGTCCCTCGTGGGATCTTCCTTCAGTGGGTTCACTTTCCCAGAGTGCTGAGTTAAAACAATTTACACAACAAAGATGCTTATTTTTCAGATTCGTATGCTATCCTATTATACAGTTCAACATTAAACAAAGAAACAGAAGAGCAAGAAGAGGGAGAGAAATTCACCCATCACCTTGCTACACAGGAATAAACAATAATAACCAATCAATAATCAATAGTGTATGTCTAACTAACAGATATATGCCAGCTATACACACATACGCATGGATACACATGTGTACGTACATATTTGGGATCAAACTACACACATTTAATTTTAAACTTTTTTTATTTTAAAATTTTAACAACATAGTATGACCACCCTTACCAGGTCATTACATCAGGGCAAGATAATCTCAGTGCTTTGTTTACAGCTAAACTAATTTTATAAAGCTATAGAACTTGAGAAATAAACTCTTTAAAGAAAAGTTAATATACCCCCCATATTTTACTGATAAGGAAAGAGGGATCCAATATTTTTAAACTGTTAGTTGATATTTGAGAATAATGTAAAAATATTTTTAGATTGATAGTGTTCTCCAAGGCATATTTACTCAATAAGAGGCACAGACATTCCCAATAGGCACAGCCGGAGGGAACAGAATTGACAGTCAGAAGTTGGCCTGGTTGGGCAGGTGGACCTGGTGGGCCCCCGAGCTACACTCCTGCCCAAGACACATCCACCCTGCTGTAGTCACACCTGTCCCACAGGTTGGCTGCTGAGGTGAAATACTGCACATTTTTGGTTATTTGGGCTTCCCTTTCCTAGGGGCCAGGCTAATAAGGAGCTGATGGCATTGGCACGTGCCTCTCCCGTCCCCACTGAAAGGTCACAGAGAGCATCCAGCTGAAGACATCAAGAGTTGGGACTAAGTATGAGGTGCAAATGGTCTTTCCAGTTTACTGATGGTCACTGTACCTGGAAATTGTCATGAGTCCTTGTTAAGTTTAATAAGTAAGACTTCATTAAATTATCAGATTTGACTCCATTCATTTTAAAAAAAACAAAGATGAGAATCAGTATCTTAATCATGAATAAAAACATTTGTCTTTCAGAGGATGACTCAGTTTTACCAAACACTGGCTTTATTCTTGTCCTAGTCCTGGTCACATAATACATAACGTGGAATAAAACCTGGTAAACTTGATAAAGAAGTTTACCTTCTGCAATCTTCAGTCACCTTAGTTCTTTTTTTTTTTTTTGAGACAGAGCCTCAAGCTATCCCCCTGGGTAGAGTGCTGTGGCATCACGGCTCATAGCAACCTCCAACTCCTGGGCTCAAGCGAGTCTCCTGCCTCCGCCTCCCAAGTAGCTGGGACCACAGGCGCCCACCACAACGCCTGGCTATTTTTTTAGTTGTAGCCGTCATTGTTGTTTGGTGGGCCCGGGCTAGATTCGAACCCACCACCTTAGGTGTATGTGGCTGGCACCTTAGCCACTTGAGCCACAGGCGCTGAGCCAGTCACCTTAGTTCTAACATGGACTTCATATCTTCTCATCCTCTGCCCACTAGAAAGTGCATTTAATAAGCTTTGGTAGGCTCAGTGCCCATAGCACAGTGGTTACGGTGTTTTTATGGTGCCAGCCACATGCACCAAGGCTGCTGGGTTCGAGCCTGGCCTGGGCCAGCTAAACAACAATGACAACCACAACAAGAAAATAGCTAGGCATTGTGGCAAGCGCCTATAGTCCTAGCTACTTGGGAGGCTGAGGCAAGAGAATTGCTTAAGCTCAAGAGTTGGAGGTTGCTGTGAGTTGTGAGGCCACAGCAGTCTACCTATGGCAACACAGTGAGACTCTAAAAAAAATAATAATAATAAGCTTTGGCAATTATTGTTAAAATGTTTAAGCCTTTGACATTCATCATAAATGATCCAACTTTTCCTCCCATCATCATGGAACTCAGGTTCTCCGAGAGTGACTGGTGCTTTATAAGACAAAGTTTTTAAAAAACAGTCACTTCTACTATTCAGTTAGCAATTAATCATAACCAGTCCAATGACACTGTCTTGTAGCCTTCACCCTAACACTTGTCTTCTAGACTTCTGAAATGTCCGTTGCTCCTTCTTAAAATGCAAGCACCGTAGAGGAAGGACTTGGTTTATCCTATAACTTGTATTTTGGGGTGTTCATTATTACAAGGGAAATGCTTCTTTGTGGTTCAATGTCTTCATCTTTAAAAATGAGGGAAATGACTTTGCAAAGATGGTAAAAAAAAATGAGAATTATTTAATGTGTGCATATTAAGTTTTCAAGAACACTCTTCCCTCAGTATAAAAACATAATGCATATAATGCTTCACACTTACTGACCCAGGGCCATGCATTTTGGCGCAGAGTGCTAAGGAAGACTGGAATACCTTTTATCTGCCACAGCTCCTTTAGCTGTTCACACTTGTGTGGGTGCACATGTGGTAACTGCGGTCCCAAGCATCCTATTGCATGTGTGAACGGCTAGGGGAAAGGACTTCATGCATCACTAGTGCCAGCCCCACCAACAAGGTCGGCTCCCCCTGTCAGGTTCCAGAAGAAGATGACTTAACTGTATTTGAATAAATGGAGATTGTTGTATTATACTTAATAAAAATAAGACATCCCCTGAAAATAAGCCCTAGCGTGTCTTCTTGAGAAAAAATAAATATAATATAAGACAGTGTCTTATTTTCGGGGAAACACAGTATCCACGGCATCTATGATGGTCCCCTTGATGTAAGTAGGAGTACTTTCTGTCTGTTTCCTTTTTCTTTCTTTTTGTAAACTTCAGATAAAAAAATGACATGGACACTGCCAAACTTTTTTCCAAATAGTTTTTCTTTTCTTTTTGAGACAAAGCCTCAAGCTATCCCCCTGGGTAGAGTGCTATGGCATCACAGCTCACAGCAACCTCCAACTCTGGGCTTAAGCGAGTCTCCTGCCTCAGCCTCCCAAGTAGCTGGGACCACAGGCGCTCGCCACAGCACCTGGCTATTTTTTTGGTTATAGCCGTCATTGTTGTTTGGGGGGCCCGGGCTGGATTCGAATGTGCCACCTTGGGTGTACGTGGTTGGCGCCTTAGCCACTTGAGCCACAGGCGCTGAGCCCCAAATAGTTTTTCAAACAACTTCTTGTAAGGTGGGATAAGTTCAACATTTTACCTTTTTCTGTGGAACTTACTATACAGGTAGGAAATAATTTCACTTTGTGTTTTATACAATACTTTCTACACTGACATTCAAATAAGGGCAAGGCACTGTCTCTAGAATGAACCTACCATTACCTGTAAGAAGATAATTCTTTCTTCAGTTTTACTGAGAGGGTTAGTACAAGCGAACCCACAGGAGGAGCATCAGGGAAAGCATAAGACGAATTCAGCAGTGGTCAAAGTTTTCTAGAGGCTCTGATTAAATATTTACACGATGAGCAAAATAAACAAGAGCAAAAATGCAGAACCTGAAAATTACATCTCAGCCAATTTTATAACTACCACCTGAAGTATGACTTTGCTATAGCTATGTGCTCAAAGAAGGTATTAGTTCCAGTATGTAAAAGTATAATTTCTATGCAAACTACATTATTATTTTCAACTAGAGGAAAGGTAAATGTGACATAACTCTAGCAAATGTTAACCATTTAGCAAATAAATACTTTTTAAAATTGTGTGTGTATCCCTATCTCCCTATCCTCGCCTGCTCTATGGAAAGGATTTTTTGCTACATGCATAGATGTGAGAACTATCTCCAGATATTTTTCATCCAAATTTTTGGTAAACCTAAAACTGCTCTTAAAAAATTAAGTCTGATCAGTGTAACCTAATTCTTTGCACCCTCAACAGATCCCAAATAATAAAAAAAAAAATTAAGTCTGTGGATTTTAAAAAGGAAACTGTGAATTAGGAAGCAAAAACGTTAATTTTGTTGCATGTTTATTAGAAGGGTCTGATAACAAGGGTGCCCATAACACTGCACCTGTCCCATTACCAGTTGATAATTTTGTATGTAAAATTGGTGGTTCATTTTCACTTTTATATGTGGTTACTATTTGTTTACAAGTAAGTTTGAACATTTTTCATGTTTACTGGCCATCTGTAACCACATCTTTAGTACATGTTTCTTTTAGAGTATATGCCAACTTCATTTGGATATATAAAAACTCTATATATTGTAGATATTAACCCTTTATCTATTAGAAATATTTTTCTGGTTGTAGTTTCTTTTTAGTTTTGTTTATGGTAGTTTTGTGATGTAAGCAGTTTTCTTTAGTCAAAATTATCAATCTTTCCTTTTAATGTTTGCATACCTTGGAATCATTTTGTTAATTCATTTTTAATACTTTACATTTATGGCTTTAATTCATATGGAATGCATATTGATTTATAACATCAGCAAAATACACTTTTCAAAATTAGAAAATAGCTGAGAAATAAACAATTCTAAAATATTGTTTAGATGACTCTTATCAGGCTGGCAAAGAACTGAACGTAAGCTCTTCCTGAGGGTACTTGAGCCCAGAAAGGATCTTGCTCTCCCCCACCCTGATCCTTAGGATAAACATTATTATTATTATTATTTTGTTGTGTGTGTGTGAGACAGAGCCTCACTCTTTTGCTCCAGGCTAGAGTGCCTTGTTTTCAGTCTAGCTTGCAGCAACCTCAAACTATTAGCTTCAGGTGATCCTCCTGCCTCAGCCTTCTGAGTAGCTGGGACAACAGGCACCCACCACAACACCCAGCTAGCTTTATACCTGGCTAGTTTTTCTATTTTTAGTAAAGATGGGGTTCTCACTCTAGGCTGGTCTTGAACTCCTGAGCTCAGAGGATCCACCCACTTCGGCCTCCAGGAGTGCTGGGATTACAGATGTGAGCCACTGTACCCTGTCCATTAAGGCTATTTCTAAGGATACATATTTGCAATATGAAACTACTACAAGCTTTTGGTTTCAGGGGTAGAATATAACCTTATACCCTAAGGTGTTAAACTTAAGGTTTATTTTTGGTTCAGTTAATTTCCTATTACACTTTGACTCAAATCATTTTATGTTAGATTTGTTTCTAAAATTACTCTTATATCTCTAATGTATCTCCATCTTCTCCAAATGCTTTCTCTAACGGCCTTGAGTCTTATGAGTTATGATGTAAGCTAAGTAATGCCTAAGGAGAGTGTGTGCTTCCCAACCGGTTCTATCTCCCTTCTCTAAAGTTAGAAGATAAATGAAAAAGCTAAAAATGGGTGGCACCTGTGGCTCAAGGAGTAGGGCACCAGCCCCATGTACCGGAGGTGGCAGGTTCAAACCTGGCCCAGCCAAAAACTGCAAAAAAGAAAAAGCTAAAAATAACAGCTTGATCTCATTCAGTTTGTATCAGACTATTTTGAGAATGTCTGCCCAAATCCATCTCTTAGACTTGTATTCCTTTTAGAATATTGTAATAAGATGGAATATAAATATACTATTTATATAGTGCATTAGAAATGGATGAGTAGGAAATAGAAGAAAAGTTACAAAGTGTTGCTAAAAATCTTGGTGACAAGATGGATCCTTCATAGGTAAAGATCAAAGCATAGCAAGTATCAATTATACAACCAAAATAAATGATATACCCTGACAATATTTTATTTTTATATGGTAAAATAGCCATTATTTGAAATACTAACCTAAAATACTTCTACATCAAATTACTGATCATACATGTGTGAATGTGTATATACATGTGTGTATACACACAGATATAGTACATACCTTTTCTAGATGTTTGAGTTTTGATCAAATCACTTAATATAACTTTTCTGGATGTCTGATTTTTTCTTTTCTTTTTTTTTGAGACAAGAGTCTCAAGCTGTTGCCCTGGCTAGAGTGCTATGACATCACAGCTCATAGCAACCTTCAAGTCTTGGGCCCAAGTGATCCTCTTCCCTTAGTTTTCCTATTTTTAGTAGAGTTGGAATCTTGTTTTTGCTCAGGCTGATCTCAAACTCGTGAGCTCAGACTACCACCCGCCTCGGCCTCCCAGAGTGCTGGGATTACAGGCTTGAGCCACCTCGCCTGGCTGGTTGTCTGATTTTTTTTTATCTATAGCATAAGGGGAATCACCAAGAGAATTTTAAATGCCTCTGAAGCTTTAAAACTGTAAGATCCTCGTTCACAAAGACCTAATTAAACATAGTATCAGTTCGTGTCCATTACAAACGCTTCTCTGCACAGAGCACTCAGCAGTCAGTGTGGAGAAACAGTGCAGTGGTTAGGGACAGAGGTTCTAGACTCAGGCTGTCTGGGGTCAGTCTTGACTCAAGTACATTTTTGCCATGTGAACCGTTTGTAAGTCAATTAGCTTCCCAGGCTTTGATTCTCTATCTGTAAAATAGACATAATAGTAGCTCTTATGCCATGTTGGGTAGTAGTGAGGAATAAACCAGATAATCTACAAAAGTACTCTGCATAGTACCGGCATGGGAGCAGAGTCGGAGCTATTATTAGAATCACAGAATAAGGAGACTTAAATAATAAATGAAGATAAGTAAAGGGGCAATGTAGAAGCAGCAATCAGTGCTGTGCCACTTATACTGTTCTATCCTCAGATGACACTAAGGGAATTAGGAAGGATAAAGCAGAAAAGGGCAGAAGCAGCAAAACTTTGGGAGCTGGAGAGCAAACGGATACTTCCTAACTGACTTAGCAGAAGAAAGAAGTTAGAACATAAAGAACCTGCACAGAAGTGGCCGACAAGAAGCAAGCTGCCCTGTGTCAGAGCATCCCGAGAGCCCAGCGCGTTCTGAAGGGCCAGGGTTGGGCCAGGTCAGCAAAACAGGGGGCCTGGCTGACAAAGTCTAGGGGAGCAGCTGTGGGATTCCGGGCTCTCTCCACTCACGTGCAGACGGTTACTCTCACTTTTTACTCCTAAATGAATTTAGAGGCTTGGCCCCTGGGTGAGGGTGAACTAAAGGCCTTTGGACTCCAAAGGGGGTGTCAGCCCAGGAAGAGTGAGGCTGTGGACTGAGGGCGTGAGTCTCCAACAAGGCCGCACAGACAGACGCTGCCTCTCAGATGCTGCTGAGGGATTCACACCCACACGCCTCCGCAGGGGAACTAACTGGCCCAAGAATAAAGACTTAGGAATATTTTTTGGGTCCCTCAATAAAAAGTAATACCTAACCATCTACCTGTTGGCAGACACTGACCATTTTCCCCGGAGCTTTCAGCTGGACTTCAGGGCCTCACCCTCAAATCTGAACGGACAGGCAAGGATTGCTAAGCACTAAAGGAAAGTCTCCAACTTAAAAAAGTCCAACAAAATAGAAACAAATGATTTCTAAGAAAAATGAATAATTCAGGCAACAGAAGAAATTATTTAAAAACTGAAGTTAATATCCTTAAACAGAAACAAGAAAATACAGCGTCCGTGAAAGAAGAGAAAGGCATAGAACAAAAACACTTTTTAAAAAGGAGGTTCCTGGAAATTTTTTTTAAATGATCAGAAAATTCAATAGTTCTTTGGGAGATAGAATTGAAAAAATTTCCCAAAAGATGGGAATTAGAAATGAGGAGATGGAATATGGAAGTCAAAATTAAGGAAAGGCAAACAGATGATAAAGACTTGAGAGTCAAAATGCCTTAAAAACAACAAAATTCTGAGCCTTGATCAAATGTAAATGAAGAATAACAACATTCAGACATGCAAGGTGTCAAAACTTAGAATGAAATGTGCACTTCCATGGGGAGTGACCGCATTACCTCACCACCAAAACAAAGACAGACACCAGGAATGGCAGTTAAGCCTAAAAAACAGGAAAAAAGATGAAAGGAAGTCCCTAGATCTGGGAGGAAGGAAAATCCAAGGAGGCCCCATGCCCCAGCCTAGAGAGCAGCCGACACAGGCCGGCCAGGGGCACCCATCACGTATGGACACAGAGACCGATGAGGGGACCTGTGAGTTCATTAGCTCCTACAAAAAGGAGTGCGACAGGCTTTTTTTGCAGAGAATTCTGAGGGATAATCAGGTCTAAGGATCCAGAAACTAAGCAAAAAAAAAAAAAGCAAAACAATTGTGAAATCTGAGGGTAAACAGGAAACACAAACACAGCTCACCGCCCAGTTTAGCTAGGGAAACAGTATTTACACAGTCACCGTAATTTGAACAGTCAATGTGATTTAACCAAAAAGTATGACGGGACTGCATGTGAAGGGTCACACAGGGAGAGCAACGTGTATGTGTGTGCATGTACGTGTGCACGGTTAAAACAAAGACAAATTGTTATATTCCCCAATACAAGTGTGCAGATAATACATAGAACTGTATAAACAAGGAGTAAAAGTACAAGAATCTTTTTCTAGTAATCAAAGATCAATCCTTCTGTTCAGAATTCATGAACAGTAGTGAAGTCTCATTTCTTTATAGTTGAACACTCGTTGCATGGGATTTGTGATACTATAAATACATACCTTCAGAGAAGCCAAAGTGTTAATTTTATATTGAACATTTTTTCCCTGATCTTTAGAAATATAAAAGGTTAAACTAAAAATAGCCTAGCATTATGATGGGCACCTGTAGTCCCAGCTACCTGGGAGACTGAGGCAAGAGAATCGCTTAAGCTTTAGGGTTTGAGGTTGCTGTGAGCTGTGACTCCACGGTACTCTACCAAGGGTGATACAGACTGTCTCAAAAAACAAACAAACAAAAAAAAGGGGCCGAGTGCAGTGGTTCACACCTGTAATCCCAGCATTCTGGGAGGCTGAGGCCAATGGATTGCCTGAGTACTTGAGTTTGAAACCAGCCTGAGCCAGAAAGAGACCTCATCTCTAAAAATAGCCGGGCATTGTGGTGGGTTCCTGTAGTCCCAGCTACCTGGGAGGTTAAGGCAAGATAATAGATTGAGCCCAAGAGTTTGAGTTTGCTGTGAGCTGTGACGCCATAGCACTCTACTAAGGGCAAAAAAAATGAGACTCTGTCTCAAAAAAAAAAAAAAAAGAAAGAAAACGAAAAGATTAAAGTTAAAAATTTCCAAAGTTTCTAACATTTTAATTAAAGGGCAGAAAAATGTTTTATGTTTAACATCTGTGATTATAAGTAAGTTCACAAATAAACCATATATAGCAAATATTTTCATCTGGTAGAATATTTATTAAATAGACCACCAACTTGCCTATGGCATTTGAAGTAATACTTATCTCAGCCATGTCAGCATTTGCTTTGTAATCTGAAAATGCTTATGATGGAAAAACCTCATGGATATAAGCCTCTTAAAAAATTTAATAATTATTGCTAACATTAGTCCCATTAAATATCTCATTTTTTCTTTTCCCTGGAGGAAATACCCAAAAATAAAAAAAACATTTTCATTTAGCTGGACTCTATTAGATTTGCAGGAAAATATATAACTCTAAAATTTAGTAATTGAAAATGCCATAACTGGCTTGACTTGGTGGCTCATGCCTGTAATCCTAGCACTCTGGGAGGCCAAAGCAGGTGGATTGCTTGAGCTCGTGAGTTCAAGATCAGCCTGAGCAAGAACAAGACCCCAACTCTATTAAAAATAGAAAAACTGAGGCGAGAGGATCGCTTGAGCCCAAGTTGGAGGTTGCTGTGAGTTATCACACCATGGCACTCTACCCAGGGCAACAGCTTGAGACTCTTGTCTCAAAAAAAAAAAAAAAAGAAAGAAAGAAAGAAAGAAAAGAAAAAAAGAAAATGCTGTAACTACAGATACACTATTTTTAGTGCAATTCTCTCCCATATAAAGTTACTTACATATTATGTCACCGTGTCATGGATCATGAGATTGGATACGTACATGAGACAGGAAGCTGGCTGTGGACTGGGAAGATGGCACATTGGAGTGGGAACGGGTCACAGATGCCGGCTGGAGCAGGCGTGGCTTCATCGAATTTGAGGTGTATCCAGGGCCCTGAAGCTCCTGAAAATCAATACAGGGTGAGCAAGACAGTAGCCAGCTAACAACTACAAAGAACTGTGAGATCAAAATGTTATTTGATTTCAGAGGCAAAATCCATGATAGAGACTTTACATCTACAACTTTAAAGAATGCTTCTGAAAACAGGCATATATTTCAGGGGGAAATCTACTATTTTTAAAGAACTTGTTCTTGTTACACAGATTACATCCCTTCTGCTACTCCCCGACCAAGCCGGACGTACTCGCACTCTGGGTTTGTGTGCTCTCTCGACTGCTGTGCGTGGAAAACTCTTCCTTTGGGTATCCCCAAGGCAGGTACTTGTGAAATTTGTTTGTGTTTCACTTGCTTGCTGTAAACCAAGGATAAAGCGTGGTGCTTCAATTTGTTACCATATATGAAAAGGATAGGTAGAGTATGTAACTATGTTTGTACAGAGCTTATCATTGCTAATAATCAGATTATGTCAGAATATGAAGAAAATATATAAGCACATCTAACAAAGGCATGATTTTTGCTTAAACTACTATTTATGATGACCTTACTTTTACATCCAAGGTGTGCTGAAGTTTCAGACGCACAGATTCTTGCTCCTGACGCTGTATTATATCTTGACATTCTGCAAACTGCAAAGACGCCTATAATCAAGCAACCATAAGAGGTTTACCCTGCATCCTCTGTGCACTTCATCAACCTACCACGGCAGAGCTGCCAGACCTTCAAGGGAACTCCCCCCACACTGCAGTTACCCACCTATCTGTTTTACTAGGTCAGGGGTCCTCAAACTATAGCCCGCGGGCCACATGCGGCCCACCGAGGACATTTATCCAGCCCGCCGGCTATTTTTGCTGCTGCTGCTTGTCCTGCTTAGCAGCCAACTCGTCCCGGGCCCACAGTCCAGCCCTCCAATGGTCTAAGGGACAGTGAACTAGTCTCCTGTTCAAAAAGTTTGAGGACCCCTGTACTAGGTACACTGTGAACCACTGGACGTCATGTCTCCATTTTCTGTACCCCTGATACACACACAGAATTTAGTGTGTGGAGGGCACTCAAAAGAATGAACCAAGGGTAGAATGAGCAAACAGTGCTAGCACCATGTACAAATTTATATAAAAATAACTACGACTCAAATTAATGGAGTCAATATGGGCATATTTTAAGAAACCAAGGTGGCAGGTGTGGAAACACCTGGCTTATCTAACCGTGAAGGCTCTGGTTTCTGAGTGATCAAGGGCAGGTTTTGTACAATTTGAGGCTCCCAGAGTTTTAGGTGTTTTAGGTGACACGAAGAGACACTTCTCTTGACAAATACATTACCATGGATCCTTCTTATTCTTTAAGGTGTGTTTTCTACCTTCACTGTCTAGACTCCACAAATTGCCAGACGTTAGCTTTATCATTTTATTGACATTATTAAGCAACCACATTCTAGCTAGAGCCCAATTCATTTTTCGGTGGCAAGTTAGGAACTTGGGAAAGCATTTTTACTTATTCAGGCCACTAAAGATATCAGGAGCATCTTACACTTTTGTGACTTTGACTGTATTAGCCTTAAAAAGATAATTTGGTAAAAAGTATGCATTATGGCTATGTTTTTAAAACTCAGAAGCCCTTTCTCTCTTTTTTTTCCTTATTGTTGGGGATTCATTGAGGGTACAAGAAACCAGGTTACACTGATTGCATCTGTTAGGTAAAGTCCCTCTTACAATTGTGCCTTGCCCCCAAAGGTGTGGCACACACCGAGACCCCACCCCCATCCTTCCTTCTCTCTCTCTCTCTGCTCTCCCCTTCCTCTACCCCGCACTGTGTCATTAATTGTCCTCATATCAAAATTGAACACATAGGGTTCATGCTTCCCCATTCTTGTGATGTGTTAGTAAGAATAATGTGTTCACTTCCATTCAGGTTAATACAAAGTCTTTTCTTTTTTTCTTTTATTAAATCATAACTATGTATAATGATGCATTTATGGGGTTCAGTGTACTGACTTGATATACAACAGAAGCGCTTTCTCTATGGGTATAGTTTTTCTTCGTGCTAGGTGATTAGGGTCTAATAAAAATTGGCAAATTCGGTTCCTATCAACACAGAGCTTTTATGCTGAGCAATTCTATTTAGTTAATAACTACTTAGTGGACAGTTACATATTTACTTAATAACTACCTTATCCAAAGCAACTTCCATATTAGCAACCTTTTCTTTTAAACGGCGTTCCTGAGATCTCAGGACCTCCAGTTCCCCAGCCATCTTGTTCTTTTCTGTTACAACAATACTCAATTCCTGGCCAAGTTTATTCTTTTCCTCTTTCAGAAAGTGTTTCTCCTACAATTACAAAGAAGAAAAATATCAGAAATAATCTGCTGGTATAGATCCTGAGAGGTACTGGAAACATAATTAAAGTATGCTGAACCATATAAGTTTAAATCATATGCCATTTAATTGCTTCTGAGTGGGGGCTGGGAGCTGTTAAAAGCATATTATTACATATTCTCTCTTATTTTCATTACTACTAGTATTATAACTTCTTTCTAGACTTAATAAATCTTTGATGAAATCCAAAAAATATGAAGGAACCACATTATAATAAAAAGACAGTATTTTGGTGAATTGGGATTAAGTAATCATATACCAAATTTTATTGAAATTTATTCTAAATGACAAAAGTGATTTTTAAAAGACACATTATTTGAAATTTTTATGGATTTTAATTTTGTTTAAAGATTGAGTTTCATTTCACGAACCTCCTGTGACATAAGAACCCATGAGACAGGTCTTGGCCTCAAGTCGCAGTGATGAGGTTTACCAACATCTTAGAGTCTCTTTGACATTAAACAAAAGTTCATTAAAATTCATTCCTTTAAAAAGGCATCAGAGACTGAGTAGACAAAGATAACAAATGTATAGTCACCAAGCTAAAATGCAGACGTCAGTCTGTTGAGTCTGTGTTTCCCTTTTTCTTTTTTCTCTTAGAAGCAGGATCTCACTCTGTCACCAGGCTGGCGCACAGTGGTATGATCATAACTTACTGTAGCCTTGAACTCCTGGGCTCAGAGATCCTCCTGCCTCACTCAGCCTTCTGAACAGCTGGGACTCTGGATGCACCCCACCATGCCTGGCTATTAAAAAAATTTTTTTTGGAGACTGGGTCTCACTATGTTGCCCAGGCTAGTCTTGAACTGCTGGCCTTACGCAATCCTCCCACCTCTACCTCCTGAGTAGCTGAGATTACAGGAGCAAGCCACCATGTCTGCTGTATTTCTTTAAATATATATATATTTTATTTTATTTTTTTTTGAGAGAGAGAGAGTCTCACTATGGTGTCCTCAGTACAATACCATGGTGTCACAGCTCACAGCAATCTCAAATTCCTGGGCTCCAGCGACTCTCTTGCCTCAGCCTCCCAAGCAGCTGGGACTACAGGTGCCTGCCACAATGTCTGGCTATTCTTTTGTTGTACTTGTTGTTTGGCAGGCCCGGGCTGGGTTTGAACCTGCCACCCCTGGTGTATATGGCCGGCACCCTAGCCACTAAGCCTGTGTTACTGTTTTTATAAATTCTTGTTTTTTTATGTGTGACTGCTGAAATTTGCTAGTGTGGTGCTCCTAATCCCACTGTTCTCATAAAGCCTGAGGCTTTTTATGTAATTTGGGGCAACACATTGATTTCCAGGAGCATATGCAGCACACGATAACGGGCCTCCCTGAACTTTGCTTATTAGCATCCTCTGCCTCTGCCGGAAAGGCTCTTTTGCCTGCCTCCGGAGTCGGAAGTACTCGCTGTCTTTTAAGATCCTGCTCATATGTTCCTTCAGGATCTTTTCCCTCCTTCTCTCTCCATCAGAAATATGCTTTTCTCTTTCCCCTGCACTCTGCATCTCTGCTACCCCACATTCTGCCTTGGAGTGTGAAAGCAAGTGATGTGTGGGTCCCCACCCTGAGGACAGGGACTCACCTTATTTGCATTTGTCATCGCCTCTTCCAAAAACTGTATCTTGCTCTGAAGGGCGTCTATCTGACCTCTTTTGGCTGTGATTTGCTTCTGCATCCCCATTGCCACTTTCATAGCTGGGAGGAGAAAAAGGAGGCAAACTGTTTCTACAGTCTCCAAAGTTTGAGAGGCTGCTGCTGTGATCTGATGGCTAAACCTTACGAGAAGGTGATAAGTAAGATCCTTCAAGACACTGGGCAGTTTCAGGAAAAGATTCCAGACCAGTCTTCACGTTTCATAATTTGGGGATATTATAATTTTTAGGTACTATTAGAGATTTTGGCTGGAAAAGACATATATATGATGATGTTCTGTGAGTTTCTTTGTTACTGAAATTAATTTCATTGGTGATTATAAGTTACCATAGTTGGCAATGTACAAACTCATATGTATCCTCACACATATAGGGAGTACATATATAAATATGTAGTTTATTAAAATGAATTTTCCAGAAACTCACATTTAAAATGCTACTATAGGTACTATATCTTTCTTTCTTTCTTCTTTTTTTTCTTTTGCAGTTTTGCCTGGGACGAGGCTTGAACCCGCCACCCCGGGTATATGGGGCCGGCGCCCTACTCCTTGAGCCACAGGCTCTGCCCTTACTATATCCTTCTTAAGAGTCCAGTGAAACCATTCAATTTTCGTTCTCATGCTTATTGTCATGGAACTCACAACTGTCTCAGTGGTCAAACTGCTAGGATGAGCATATATGCAGTTATTGTTGGAAAACTGATGACGAAAGGATGAGAATGTTCTAGATGGGTCAAAGGCACTGAATACTTAAGAAATGGCAGGCCACTTAAATGGTATATGAAGCTAATATTTACTTGAAAATTCAAAATCAGAAGACCCTATATATTTTTTCTTTTTGTAAAAATCAGATCCAGGCAAGGCTCAAACTTACTACCCCTGGGTTGCAGGACCAACACTCTACAGTGCCCGGCTTTTTTTTTTTTTTTTTTTTTAATTTAATCTGCTGAGGAACAAAGTTTGAAAATGCCACTGCTTTGAGTCAGGTCTGGCTATAGCTTAGACTTGAAAAATAAAAAATAAAAGAAAATGTGCCATTCGTTAAAAAATAAACTATTAGAAAAGTCTGACTTCTCACAAGATAGAGGTCTTATATCTAAACCATCAAAAGGGGGGTTAGTTAGTACAGACGCAGCACATTTATTAAGAGATCAAAAGTTTGCTCAACACTTTGAAGAATTCTGGTCTAAGCTGTTTACAGTTGGCTTCAAATAATAAATCTCTAATTTTAAGCTGATTTTTTTCAATGAAAATAAGAATTTCACCACTTATTTTGAGGTTCTAGCAGCCACGGCTATCCCTTGACAGAACAGCCCTCCCCTGTGGGGGAAGGTTGTCCTCCTTGACCAAGCACACAGCTTCTGGGAGGTACACAGGGAATGGTGAGGAAGGTAGGGGACAGGCCACCTAGGCAGCCAGGTCAGCCCAATCAACCCAGGTGATCAGCAAGGTGACAGATATCATAGCTAGATCCCCTCGCATCTCAAAACAAGAATTTGAATGGAAATGCAAGGATTCCCCAGATAACTTGATGACTGTAGTATCCTGGGGTGCTGTGGAGACGCCTGGAGGGCACTGAGACAGGATGCCGTCTAGGGGGAGGGCCTTCCAGCGTGACCTTTGTCCAAGGTTAGACAGCAAAGGGCCAAGCCACCAAGAACCACACAAACGAGACTGGCCTGTTACCCATGTGCAAGGACTATGGCCACCACCTTCTTTGTGTTGTTCCAGTTTTAGTGTCTGTGCTGCCAAAGCGAGCATAAAAAATAAATCTCTGACATTAAAAAACTGAGAACTGGAAAACCATATACTTGAATTAGATAAATATTAACTCTTCTGGTCAGCAAATATGATCATGCCAACAGTGCTATGAATAGCGTGAAATGCCAGATGACTTCTCCCTCTGAGCTAGCTGAACAGCACGCGAGAAACCAGGCACCCCTCACTGAGCAGTCCAACTTCCACAGAGATGGGATCAAGAACTGCCAAACAGCCATAGATCTACAATTTATAAAGATAATCTACATGTTGAAAAATGAGGAGTTGAACAAAAATTGGTAATTCGTATTTATAGCTTTAAAAATTATTGACATTTTTAGATATTGAAATCTGCTAGAAACACTGAAATAGCCATAGGATAAGGGAAAGACTGAAATACTTTGGTGATTAAATTAAGAACACGGTATTATTCCTTAAAAAACTGAGTTACTGCTACATCACATCCTTCCTCTACCTCTGTCTGTGTTCTCACATCCGGGAGTGTGAAGGGGTGTGGGAGGTCTGTGTTTTAATAAATCTAGACCAATGGGATTAAAAACAAAAGAAAAAATTTTAAACCTAATGAAACATACCGTGACCGTCAGACCCCTCCATGGACTTCAGTGTGTTTCTGGTCTGTTCCAACTCAGACTGTGCAGATTTCAGTTGCATCTTCAGCTTATTCGTAGTAGTTTCCATTTCTTCACTTTTGTTTCGAAAATTCCTTTTTAAGACTTCATAGTCCTCTGCATAGTATGATAATCAATGATAGTTACTTTTTTCTCTCCCATTAATATAGTGTATTTTATTTGCAATTAATAATCACAGAATTTTACAGCTGGAAGAGAACTCGTTTAGTTACATCTTCATTTGCTACAAAAAATGAGATGTCCACACACAGCCCATCCACGTCCTTGTGATCTGTTGGGGTGGATCCTCCCTCCCCCTTTGCCCACTCATCACACATGGTTGTCCCCTAATTATTGTTATTAGTCACGGCTATTTCATATTAAACTCTCCTGTGGGATGAATTTATCTATTATTAGATTTCCCTACCATTATCAGGTAGATGAATCTCCAGGACACTGTGAGGAACTGAGGCCACCACGTGTCTTACCTGACTGTGTATGTTCAGTGCCTATCGCAACACCTGGCACAAATTCATCATTCAATACATCAGAACACACACACGTTCACCATATGTTTACTTACTTCTACCTATTCATACACGATTAGGTTTATATATTAAAAAAACAATCTATCTATCGGCTCCATCTATCCAGACATCTCCATGTAGATGTCTGTCCTAGCGCCACCTGAAACCAACAGTCTCACACTGACCACACCTCCTCCCCGGTCTCAAACTTGCCCCCTTCTGTCCCCCTCTCAGCTGTTGTGTCATCACCTCCCAGTGCTACAAACTAAAACCATGAAACCTACATCTAACTCTCCAGTTACTAAGCCCTGTTGCTTCAGCCCCACAAACAGTCTTCACTCTTTCCTCTTTCCATTCTCACTGCCATTGCCTTAGTTCCCAAGTCCTCATCATATTTTCCTGGGACTACTGCAAAATCCTCCTTCACCAGTTGGTCCCTGTCTCTTTAGCCTCCCTTGAATTAACCTGCTAGCATGATCATTCTAAAATCTGACACAGTGGTGGCACCCATAGCTCAGTGGTTACAGTGTCGGCCGTATACACCGAGGCTGGTGGATTGGAACCCAGGCCAGACCTGTCAAACAACAATGACAAATGCAACGGAAGAACAGTCGGGCATTGTGGCGGGCGCCTGTGGTCCCAGCTACTAGGGAGGCTGAGGCAAGAGGATCACTTAAGCCCAAGAGTTTGAGGTTGCTGTGAGCTGTGATGCCATAGCACGCTATCGAGGGCCACAGCTTGAGACTCTGTCTCAAAATAAATAAATAAATAAATAAAACCTGACACAGCAATCCCCTACTTAACATCCTTTGCTGGCTCCACCTGTCTACTACTTCATTTCTCAGCCCTCTTCCTTTGTACTTTTGCTCCAGTGAATACTCCAGGTCACATTTTGCTGCTTCAAGCCTTTGTGCTTTTGCCCATAATGGTCTCTCTGCCCGGAAGGTCCTTCTACCTCTTCTTCGCCTGCCCAATTCCTTTCTCCTTCCAACCCAGTGTAGATGTCTCTCCCTACAGGAGGTGAAGTCTGCGTCCTCTGTGCTCTCTGAATACAGCATACGTTCGCTGTAGCTCCTCCACTGGTCTGTCGCCCATGTCTGTGTTGGTCTGTTTTCCTACCAGACTGGGAGCTTCACTATGGGGTTTCTGAGCAGGAGGGGAGGGAGGGAAGGGAGAGCCGTACTTGATACTGTACACACCAGTCATGAACTGGAGTGTTTCACTGTTTACTGTAAGGCCTTGTATTTTTCCTTTCAATTCATTTGCCTAAGTCTGTGGACATGTTACTTTATTATTAGGCCTTTAATCAAGTTATTGACTCAAAGGGCTCGAGGTTTCCACTTCCATGAAAACAAAACTGTGCAAACAGTATGAATGATGCTCAACACCTGCTGCCCTCCCGAGCTGCAATCTGGACCTCACCCTTCTCTTAGAAACTCAGGACAGGGCTCGGCGCCCATAGCTCAGTGGTTACGGCACCAGCCACACACACCGCGGCTGGCGGGTTCAAACCCAGCCTGGGCCAGCTAAATAACAAAGAAAACTGCCACAAAAGAAAAATAGCTGGGCATTGTGGCGGGTGCCTATAATCCCAGCTACTCCTGAGGTTGAGACAAGAGAATTGTTTAAGTCCAAGAGTTAGAGTTTGCTGTGATGTGAGCTATGACGCCAGAGCACTCTACCAAGGGCAACACAGTGAGACTCTGTCTCAAAAAAAAAAAAAAAAAGAAAGAAAGAAACTCAGGACAGAATTTCCTGGACTCTGAGAGTTGACTGAAGTTGAGGTGAGTATAAGACACAGAGGCTCTTCTGGAGAACTATGAGGATTTTAGGCCATGAATAATTCCACAGGGGCGGCCTAACTGTCCACGTTTATAATGCAATGAGACGCCGTTCTCTGGCAATCACACTAAGGTCTGTGCTGGACTTCGCTGACAAGCACTCCTGCTTTTTAACAGGGTTTGATCTGAAGCAACGTACCTGAAATACTGTTCAGTTCATTCCTGCTAGTCTTCACCTCATTTAATAATTGATCTCTCTCTTGTTTGATGTCCTTCACGGCACGGAGCCGCTCAGAGCCTGCGTTCACCAGCTTCACCTTTTCCAGCTCCAGGTCACTTACTCTGGCTTCAAGCTCCCGGATCTTTGCATCTTTTTTATCTTTCAAAATCTAAATATGTGGGTAAATGCAAAGCACAGAGACAGAAGTACAAAATACACATATGTACAGCCACAGTGATACCATGTTAGGATTCTTCTATATTTAGTATCTTTTCCTTTTTCCTTGCTGATTTTATCTTTTCACTGTAACAAATGCAGCCCCCCTGGGGATCATCAAACCCTGCCACAGGTGGTAGGAAAGGCCTCTCTGATGAGGTAACATGTGAGCAGAGGCTCAAGGAGACCCAGAAGCAAGCTGAGTGGGCAGGGGGGGAAGAGTTGTAGGTACAGGTGAAGTGTGGGGAAGAGCCAGGGGGCAGGAGGGAGTGACCAGGGGGCAGGAGGGCAGAGAAGGAGCAGGGAAGGATCACAGCAGCCAGAGGCGGGGCAGAAACCTGAGACTTCCTTCTGCACGTGGCAGGAAGGCACTGGGCAGTCTGAGCGTTTCACAGACATAACTCCAGCTCTAACTGAGGAACAAACAGTGGGGGGAAGGGAGGAGAGGTCAAAGTCTGTAAGTCATTACCGAAGTTTTGAGATAGATAAAAATCAAGAAACATAAAGTCCGCACAGATGGAAACAAATTAAGCCCTCCCAGCAACACCCATCAGCAGAGCAAGTTGAAACTTGCAGAGGTGAATCACTAAGGATGCTGCTGGCTGTGTTTTTTGGAAGTGAAATAATGGACCATAACACAGTTTGTTTCAAAACTTCCATGGTGGCTCGGCGCCTTATAGCTCAAGTGGCTAGGGCGCCAGCCACATACACCAGAGATGGTGGGTTCGAATCCAGCCCGGGGCCTGCCAAAAACAGCAATGACAACTACAACCAAAAACAAAACAAAAAGAAAAACTTTCATGGTGACCCTCGGAGACCAGTGAGAAAGCAACTGGAAGAGCAAACGAGAAAGGGGGTAACTCAGACGGGAGTGGGGCGTAGCGGTGGGTCTGCTGCTCAAACGGAGTGGGGAATACGAATATGAATTTGGCAACTTAAATTCGCTATTTCCAACTAACTGCCAGACATGCTCAGCTTGGAATGCTTCTGTAAAGTCTGCTCAAAACGCTCTTATCTTCTTCACACAGGGCTTTTCCTCCGGACTCCCTCCTGCACCTCCATTAGGGGCACTGCCATGGTGCCAGGCTCAGTCTGAGCCCCCCAAGTGGGCTGTGTCTTTCCCTTTCTCTCACAGGGGCCACCACCCTTGCCTCCTAGAAGCCCCGCTCTTCCCAGGACCAAGGTCTGCACCGCCCAGCACAGCAGCCACAGTGACTACTGAGCACTTGAGATGAGCCTGAGTCAAGGTGACACATGCTGTTCATGCAAAATACACACCAGATTTCACAGACTTTATATAAAAAAATTCTTAAATATCTCAATAATTTATAATATTGATGATAATATAAAAATCACCATATTTTAGATATAGAGTTAAATAAAATATGTTATTAAAATTAAATCACTTTTTAAAATGTGTCCACTAGAAAATTTAAAATTAAATATATGGCTCACATTATAATATTTCTAGTGGACAGAACTGGCCAACTAAATACCATTTAAAAATAAATTTATTTTCTCTTATCAACAGATTGTTTCCCCAAATTGAGGCCTATTCTTCTGGTCAGTGCAATCAGACTGAGAAAATGGTAGCTTAACATAGAGACCAGGGCTATGTTTGAAATGTAAAGACAAGCTCTCAGCTGTTCAAAAACAGATCGGTGGGGCGCTCCAGGCTGACCACCTGTGATCGGGTTGGGCAGTAAAGGTCCTACCCTGGGCTATCTGATCCCTGCCACTCCTAGCAACTGTCACATGAAATTCAGCTGGCCTTGCGGGGGAGGGACAGGCAGGCTCTCCTCAGGCCAGCCTGAAGCATCACAGGTACTGGCCCTGTCCCACCTCCCGGAGCCCACGGAAGGCTGCTTAGTCTGGTGGGGGCCCTCCATTGCCTCCCTGCCACCTGTGGGCAGCACCCAGCCTAGGGTGAGAGGTCACACCTCAGGGCTACGATTTCTCTCTTTTTTTCCTCACCAGAATGTGAAGGGGAGCAGGTGGGGCATTAAAGATCAAGCTTCTAACTTACATTCTTTGTGTCTCAGTGAAACTCTCGTGGGCCAGATGAGTTGATTAGGCTCTCTCCCTGAAGGCCCACAGGTGCCTGTCATCCTTAGTGACTGTGATTAAGCAACACGATGCCATTTTACGCAGTGCACGTCCTGTGCTGGTTCACCGGCTGCCGCCACCTGACTGCAGCACGTCACTCCTCACAGCTATCCAGTCCCCCAGTTCTTCGGCACCTCGGTTTTTCTACATTCTGTCCAAATCTGGTGTAAACTTCCCTGGCCTCAACCTTCTGCACTCCATCTAGGAGATCCTTCCCTGAAACTGCTCCAGCTCTGTACTTAGGAACTGAAAATCGGTTTCTCTCTCTGCAGTCCGCCTTTGCACTCTGATGCCACATTAAACTTTCCACATTGCCTTTCTCATGTCTCCACCCGTAGAACATTCACAGCTCCCACATCGTCTCTAAACTACACCCTGAGCTGCTTCCCCTTGCTCAGAATACCTTCTTTCCTCCTTCCTGCCTGGTTTTTGCCCATTCCAAGTTCCCATGTGGCCTTCAGTGGCCACTCTAGGTACGGTGACAAATGCCCCCTGCAGATATCTAAGACAGATCTTGGCCCACGCTCTCTGGGCCAGAAGTACCAGCATCTCCTGGGAACTTGTTCAGGCCCCATTCTGAATCAGAGATTCTGGGGGTGGCCTAGCCACCAACCAGCTTGTGTTCTAATGAGCCATCTGATGACTCTGCGTTATAAGATCTACTCACACTGCCTGGGACCACATCTCAAAGGAATGCCCTGTCTGGCAAATTACTTAGTCTCTCTCTCTCAGCTTCCTCATCTGCGTACCAGGATAAGAGTGCCTCCCTCATAAGGTTTTTGCAAGGATTAAACTGGTTTAATTTTTAGTGTATGAGAATAGGATTCTCCCATTTGAACCCTTAACAACACTAGTAATCCATCCTCTCAGGCAAGGGGCACAGTCAGCCGTTCCCCCCTGCTGTGCTCTGCCCCGCACACCTATTCTAAAGTTCTTATTTCAGGCTTCACCGTGGAGAATCTTTCATCTGTCCCTTTCATGGCCATTTAAAAATACAAGATCAAATGAAAATTTAAACAAAAGAAAATTCTAATTTTCATGTAATTAACTTGTTTCTTCCATAAGATAATCATCTATTGCTGGTCCTGGGTCTAGAATGAGGAAACTGAGGCATGTAAAACTGGTGTGACTGTGTCCTGCTATTCACCAAGTCAGGGAGACAGGTGACATAAAACTTCAGAAATCAATTATTTTAAAAACCCCATGTAATCCTTTAGGATTTTAATAAATATTTACTCAGCACCTTCTTGGTACAAAGTACTAAGGTACGGGGCTGGGGGTAAAAGATTAATAAGATGTGAACCTGGATGAGTAAGTCTGTGATGTTATAGAGAAAAAGAGACATGGCCACATGCACACACAGCCTGCAATCCAGAATGCAATCCAGGTTCTAACAGGTGCCGAGTGTGATACAGCTGGGAAGGAGGACAAAATGAGGGAAAGAAACTAGTATTTACTAAACACCTTACACAGGCCAAGAACTAGGCTAAGTCCTGATTTAAGCCTCACAGTAGCCCAATGAGGTTGGTGGGGGTTGTTCTGTTTGCTTTCTGTTTTCCTCTGCTTAACAGGTATGGAAACCAGGATTCGGCAAAAAACCCAATGTTTCTCAGTTAATGAATGGTGGGATATGGGGCTCAAACTTCGGTCTGTCTGAAGAGGGAGAAAATACTTCACCCTGTGGGCTCAGGGAGGGATTCACAGAGCAGCTGGATTTTGCAAATATTCTTTCTTTTGTACCTGTGATTTTGAAGCACTGTGGGGCCATCTATTCCTATTGGATTGGATAAAAGTGTGTATCCCTTCTTGCAGAAAACACATACGCACACAAATACTTTCAGATGCTTTCAGATACCAAGAACCCCTTTTTCAGTAAACTGGCTCTCAGGGGAGAAAAGATCCTTCAGAAATCACCCCCAGGTGCTCTACAGACCTTAAACTCCTGCAGCTCCAGCCTCCTGTCGTTGATCTCCTTCTCCAGCTGGGCTTTCTCCACCTGCATGGCGCCCGCAGTGCGCCCGTGCTGGCCCACCAGCTGCGTCATGTTCTCAATCTGCTGCCGCAGGATCTCGATCACCTTGTCCTTCTCGGTCATCTGCAGCTTGAGGGCCTCGCACTCGGTCTGCACGTTCCGGAGGTGGTCCCCCTCGTTCTTCAGGTGCTGCAGCTCCTGCAGCTTCAGGTCCACTCGGGAGCGCAGCTTGGTGATCTCGGCGTTGGTGGCCTCGATGGCCCTCTCCTTCTCCTGCAGGGAGGCCGTCAGGTCTGACACCGTCCGCTCCGAGCTCTCCAGGGTCATCTTCTTGGCTGTCAGCTCTTCCACCACTTTGCGGAGCATCTCTTTGGTGGATTCTAGCTGAGCAGTCAAGGAGGACACTTTTTCCAGACTTTCATTCTTTCCCTGAATTGCTGCCATCTGTTTGTCAAAGGTAAGAGAATTTCGTGGATTTGGGAGGATAGACACAGGCAACCTCAGAAGATACTACAAGTTCACTCAAAAGAACGATAAGGATAATGTCTAGTCAGATTCATGGAAATCATTTTGCTGTCAGAACTCCTGCCCTTCTAACACGTGTAAGCCTGACTTGTGCTAATCAGACCCCGGTGCAGGCCTCCATGAAACAGTGCTCCTCCATAAGGGTCCTCCAGGACGGGGGAGCTCGGGAAGTTTCCTCTGAGGGCCTTTTCTGTAACCATTTAGATTAAGGTAACCTCAGCAATAATAGGGGAGAAGGGTAGTAGGACTGACAATAACCACCTTTATTTATTATTTCCCTCCAATCTTCTCCTTAATTCTACCTCTGTAGAAAAAAAATAAACAATGGGTTTCATTCAACACACATTTACATTCTCCGGTTCTCATTTGGACAGATGGAGATTCTAGCTTCCAGTCGCTCCTTCCCCTCTCTTCCTGCCCAGGCGGAGAATACGCTACGGACTCTGCCTGAGTCTAAGCCGAGACTGGTCCCTTGGTTTGCTGTCACATTTTGGGAAGCTTACACTTTTCTGGGATGCTTTCTTTCTTTTTTTTTTTTTGTTTTTGTTTTGTATTTTATTTTTTATTAAATCACAGTTGTGTATATTAATGCAGTCATGGGGTGGGCTGCTTTCTGGGGTGACAGTCATAGTGTCAGAACCGTATCTTCTGCCCAGCACTAATATGACGCTGTTAAGAAAGCAGGCCATGGCTCAGCAGCCCAAGCAGCTAAGGCACCAGCCACTACACCAGAGCTAGTGGGTTCTAACCCAACCTGGCCCCACCAAACAATATTGGCAACTACAACCAAAAAATAGCCAGGCGTTGTGGCAGGCACCTGTAATCCCAGCTACTTGGGAGGCTGAGGCAAGAGAATCACTTAAGCCCAAGAGCTGGAGGTTACTGTGAGCTGTGATGCCACTGCACTCTACCAAGGGTGATGTGGTGAGACTCTGTCTCAAAAAAAAAAAGGGAGCAGCCCAGGCGGTGCCCGCAGCTCAGTGGTTAGGGCACTGGCCACATACACTGAGGGTGGTGGGTTCGAACTCCGCCAGGCCTGCTAATCAACAGTGACAACTGCAACAACAAAATAGCCAGGCATTGTGGTGGGCACCTGTAGTCCCAGCTACTAGGGAGGCTGAGGCAAGAGAATCGCTTAAGCCCAAGAGTTTGACGTTGCTGTGATAATGTCTAGTCAGATTCATGCACATCGTTCTGACTGGAGTGCTGTGTACTATGGCACTCTACTCAGCCCAACAGCTTGAGACTCTTATCTCAAAAAAAGAAAAGAAAGAAGGGGTGGGGGTGGGGTGGGGGGGGTGCAGGGGTGCAGTCCTTAGTCTCAATCAATGGAGATGGGGGATTTTACATAGATTAGCCTAAAAGAAGTGAGGAATGCTTTTTTCCTTTCTGCCATTAAATAATTAAGACAAAACTCTTAACCTGATTTATGTAAAGTCTCTTTCAGGGGAAAAAGACAAAACAAAAAACAAATCTTTTGAAAACCCTCAACCCTGTTGCTCCTCATATTTCCTGACAGTTTGATGCTTCTCTGAAGCAAGAATAAGCATTTATTAGTGAACTATTTCTATGTGAAAATTAAAGGCAACCGGATAGAAGTTTAGTTTTTCAATATTGTACGAAGGAAGTAACACATTTAGTTTAATGAGTGGTCAAAAACATACCAACAAACCCCAGGTTTGCATGATTGCTCACAGGATCCACAGCTCTATTTTAGAGCTATTTTAGCCCCATATATGTTAAAAGAGAGAGGGAAGGAGAAAGAAGGCGGGGGAAGGAAGGGAGGGAGGCTCTATGCCAATAGACACAAACTGCATTGCCCCCAGGGACAGCATCTGGAACGCTGGGGGACCCCTGACCTGCCGCTCCATCTGGCCCTGGCACTCGCTCTTCATGGCCTTGAGCAGGGCTTCCAGGCGCTGCAACTCCATGTTGCGGTCGTCCAGCTCCCGCCGCAGGTGGTCAATGGTGATGCTGTTGCCCGTGTCTCGGTCCCACAGACGCTTGTTCTGCTCCTTCTCCAGGCTCAGCTCTTTCTCGCGCTTGTGCAGGTCAGCCTGAAAGAAGCAGGGGATGCGGCTCGGTGCCTATGGCTCAATCGGCTAAGGCGCCAGCCACGTACACCTAATGTGGCGGGTTCCAATCCCCAGCCTGGGCCTGCCAAACAACAATGATGGCTGCAACCAAAAAATGGCCGGGCCTTGTGGCGGGCGCCTGTGGTCCCATCTACTTGGGAGGCGGAGGCAGGAGACTCGCTTGAGCCCAGGAGTTGGAGGTTGCTATGAGCTGTGATGCCATGGTACTCTACCCAGGGGGATAGCTTGAGGCTCCATCTCAAAAAAAAAGAAATTTTTGGTTGTTTTAACTGGGAAGGATTAAATACACTGAGATATCTCATAGGCAGAGGCCTGAAGGCTACTAAATATCCTCTTGTGTACATAATAGCCCCTTATGACAAGAATCATCTGCCCAAAATGCCAATAACAGGGAGACTGAGAAACCCTGCTCTAGGGCAACCTGTTTCTCTTGCTACTATACCACCTAGTGCTAGTCACTGCAGTGCCATGGTGGATACGAAGGTATGGAAAAGCAGTCTTCCCATTAAGGAATTCCTAATCTCCCAGCTGGAGTTGGATACACAAGAAAATGACATGGTAAATACCAAAGGAAGGATTTGGTATTTACCTCACCCCCAAGACAGAGTCTCGTTTTATAGCCCTCGGTAGACTGCCGTGGTGTCACAGCTCACAGCAACCTCAAACTCTTGGGCTTAAGCGATTCTCTTGCCTCAGCCTCCCAAGTAGCTGGGATGACAGGTTCCAGTACAACGCCTGGCTATTTTTAGAGATGAGGTCTAGCTCTGGATCAGTCTGGCCTTGAACCTGTGAGCTCAGGCAATCTACCCAGTTTGGCCTCCCAAATACTAGGATTATAGGCGTGAGCCACTGCGCCTGGCCCTCAAAGGAAGGATTCAAATAAAGTATTAAAAATAATCTGAGGAGAAATATTTCATAGTTGAAGTGACCAAAATCACAGAGGAAACAGTTGAGATCACAAAGAGGTGATGTGCCGTTAAAACAATTAGGGAGGGCCTTGGTCTTCGACTTTTTTTTTTTTTTTTTTTTTTTTACTTGTTGAGGATTCACTGAAGGTACAGAGAACCAGGTTACACTGATTGCACTGGTTAGGTAAAGTCCCTCTTATAATTGTGTCCTGCCTCTAAGAGGTGTGTCATACACCATGACCCCCCCCAAACCCCTCCCCTCCTTCCCTCTCTCCACTCTCCCTTTCCCCGACTTCTCACCATATACCAGGTCCTCATATCAGAATTGAGTACACTGGATTCTTGCTTCTCCATTCCTGTGATGCTTAACTAAGAAGAATGTATTTCAACCCCATCCAGGTTAATACAAAAGATGTAAATGAATGGAGTAAAACTGAAAGCTTTTCCACATAGAACTGGAACCAGACAAGGCCATCCTCTATCACCACCACTATTTAACATAGTGCTGGAAGTTTTAGTTAATACAGCCAAGTAGGAGAAGGAAATAAAGGGCATCCAAATGGGGGCAGAGGAGGTCAAACTCTCCTTCTTTGCCGACAATACAATCTTATACTTAGAGAATCCCAAAGACTGGCGGCGCCTGTGGCTCAATCGGCTAAGGCACCAGCCACGTACACCTAAGGTGGCGGGTTCGAATCCCCAGCCCGGGCCCGCCAAACAACAATGATGGCTGCAACCAAAGAAATGGCCGGGCGTTGTGGCGGGCGCCTGTGGTCCCAGCTACTTGGGAGGCGGAGGCAGGAGACTCGCTTGAGCCCAGGAGTTGGAGGTTGCTATGAGCTGTGATGCTATGGCACTCTACCCAGGTGGATAGCTTGAGGCTCCGTCTCATAAAA
>CAUYQV010036351.1:0-14954 GCA_963574575.1 Galagoides demidoff | reverse complement strand
TCTCCCCTACAATGTTAATCTCTGAAATATTTTTCATCGATAATAATGATGTGTATAATTAATCAAATTTATATCCTAATGTAAATGGTAAATGTTCCATGACTTATTATGTGGTTATATCCAAAAACTCTCACCATAAGCTGAAAATATAGTGAGTCAAATTGTATACTCCCAACCTATTGAATATTATAGCTTAGCTTAGACTACTTTAAATGCGCTCAGAACGTTAGCCTGTAGTTTGGCAAAAGCATCCGGCAATAGAACCAACTTCAGAGCATCTGTTATGTACCCTTGTGATCACATGGCTGACTGGGAGCTGCACCACTACTCAGAATCTCCAGAGAGTATCTCACCAATTTCTGCTAAGTGCATTTTGCTTCTGCACCATCATAAAGTCAAAACATTGTAACGTGAACCATGGTAAGTTGGGTACCATCTATATAAAAGGTTATGTGATAAGAAATGTTTAGTGACATCTTAACTACAGATAAAAATAGAGATTCTAAGAAACAACAGGGATATGGGCAATAAGAATGAGCCATGTCACTTTCCCACCCTCTGCCAGTCTTGGCTCCAATCCTGGCACTATCAGAATGAGAACATAAGCTGGGATGTCTCAGACCTGGGTGCACATCTGAATTACCTGAGCACTTTCCATATTCTTACCATCAACATCACAGTCTTTAAAACAACTCATGCATTTGATAAGTAATTGAAATAATTCAAAGTGTCTGACACATAGAGTATGAATGCCCCAACTCGTTGATTCCACTTTACAGAGGAAGCTACTATTAAATTGTTTTAGATATTCATATACCTACCCGACACCCATCCCCACACTCATATACATGAAAATACATCACATAATTTTTTCAAACACAAATGGAAATATACTACACATACAGGTCTAAAATTGCTCTGGTTGACTTAACATCTTGAACATCTATCCATATCAGTACATAGAGATCTACCTCATTCTTTATTCTTTTCAGTGCTTAAAAATATACTATCCTATTCATTCAAAAGGTGTCTCCTGAGAAGCCAACATGACCTGTGCACTTTCTCTCTTATCCCAGGTGGCCTCCCGCTTAAAACTCATCCATAACTCTACCAATCAGAGAATAAAATGCAAAATAGCATATTAGACAAGGCCACCTTTATAATTATCAGAGTGTTACACCTTCTTGCCTTAAACCCCTGCTCTAGCAACACTGAATGACTTGCTCTCCCCTGCACACCCTGGAGTCTGGCCATTTGGGAATCTGTATATATGAGCCTGATAAACAGCCTGGATTGAGGAACACCAGTCTATAAAACTCATTGTGAGAAGAACTAGTTTTCCTCACAACTTCACCTGTCACTCAATCAACCAATACTGGTGACACACTCTAGCGATCACTGTGTATCCAAAGATGAAAAGACTCAGCTTCATGTTTAAAGGAGATTTAATCTACTGGGGAGAAAGAGAAACACCCAAAAATAATAACAACAGAACACAGTTGAACTTTTACTATAAGCCAAGCAATCTAATTTGCATAAGGATGATTTCTTTTATCCTTATAATAACTCTGAAGAGTAAATTTTATTATATCAATTTTGCTGAAGGTTTAAAAAAAAAGCTCGGAAACTGAAGCAAAAAAAGGTCAAGCAACCCAATAAAATATATTAAAATATATTATCACTAATATAGTATATGAAGATTATTTTTTAAAAATGTCTGACTTTACTCCTCTCACCATTGTTTGCCTTTGTCCCCAGGGACTCTCTGAACTCCAGGGCTTCTGAAATGCAAGTAACAGGAATTTAAAGCTCAACTCCTGCCTGAGGCTATTCAGCAGAGAAGATTTTATCTTGCTTGGGGGCCTAGAGAACTCTCCAAATCCAAAGGTTGTCAGTCATGAGCAAGAAGAACTCCAATCCCCACAAGAAACTTTTAACAGTCTTGGGGAGGTAAACCCATTTTGGTAAATTATGTGGTTAAAATTATGTGGGACACTAAAACAGCTCTTCTTATTCTTTCTCCCAAATAAAGTACTTATGTGGGGTTCTGAATTTGCCTTTTTATAAATGATTCAGAATATCTACAGCCCTGAGCTTGACTAGGTTTTAGATAGTTTTCTTTTTCACTGTATGCTCCTGATCTCTCCTCTTTTTTTTTAATTTTTAGAGACAGAGTCTCACTATGTTACCCTCAATAGAGTGCGGTGGTGTCACAGCTCACAACAACCTTTAACTCTTCGGCTTAAGTGATTCTCTTGCCTCAGCCTCCCAAGTAGCTGGGACTACAGGTGCCCTCCACAACACCCAGCTATTTTCTTGTTGTAGTTGTCATTGTTGTTTGGCAGGCCCAGGCTGGGTTCGAACCTGACATCCCCAGTGTATGTGGCTGATGCCCTAGCCACTGGGATATAGGCGCCAAGCCAATCTCTCCTCTTTTTGAAGTATTTACTTTAGAAGACTTGGAACTATAAATCCTTTCTCTACCACTTTCAGATATAAACTTCTCAGCCTCAAGTAAGCTTTGCAATCCAGGAATATCTCATTGAAGAACCTGGAAGTCTTCCCTTTGAAATATAATTATTATGAAAGACAATACCCCATCTGCCAGTCTTTGAAGAGGACAGAATCCTACTAGGGTTTGGATGTCCCCCCAATACATCATGCTGAAGTGTTAACCCATTTTTGGAAGTAGGGCCTTATAAGAGGTGTTTTTGTCATGGGGGCAGACCTTTAAAGAGTAAATGTGTTTTTTTTTTTTGAGACAGAGTCTCACTATGTCACCTTTGGTAGAGTGCTGTGATGTCACAGCTCACAGCAACCTCAAACTCTTGGGCTTAAGCAATTCTCTTGCCTCAGCCTCCCAAGTAGCTGGGACTACAGGTGCCTGCCACAGCGCCAGGCTATTTTGGGTGTTGTAGTTGTCATTGTTTGGCAGGCCCAAGCTGAGTTCAAACCCACCACCTCTGGTGTATGTGGCTGGTGCCCTACCCATTGAGCTACAGATGACGCCCATTTTCAAGAGTAAATTAATGTCTTCCCTTGGTTCCCAAGATAAATGGTTTTAAGAAGAATCTGGCAACTCCCTCTCTTCCTCTGTCTCTCTCTCTCTCTCTCTCTCTCTCTTGCTTCCTCTCTCACCATATGATCTCTGAACATGCTACGGCCTTCCTGACACCTTCTGCCTCCAGTTAAAATAGCCTGAAGCCCTCCTGAGATGCAGATGCCCAATCTAGTGTTTTCTAGACATGCAAAATCATGAAATAGAATGTTTCCTTATAAGTTATCCAGCCTCAAGTATTCCTTTATAGCAACACAACAGTAACTAAGGCAGATCCTAACTTGATAAGCACCAGTTAGCAACACATGGCCTTTGGCCTTACCACATGGACCAAATTCCCCCATAATTCCCACTAGCTCTGTCCAGAGTTTAAAAATCCCGCTTCCTCTCATTTGAGTGGAATTGAGTTCAATGTTTCTCCCCTATTGCAATAATCTGGACTAAAGTCTTCTTTGCCTGTTTAGCTCTGCTCAGTACAATTTTTCTTGGATACTGCTAAACACAAAATCATAAATAAGGATATTAGCCACTCCATTTCTAAGGGAATATGGAAGAAACTAGGTTACATTTCACAGAATTCAAAATTCCTGCATTTATAGTAGTTGTTTTTTTTGGGGGGGGTTAAGTGGTTTTGGTTACAGTTCTAATTTCTTATGAGGATCACATGATTTCTCAAAAGAGGCATAGTCTATTTTCTTTTTAAATATGAGTCACTCTATCTTGATAATAAAGAATAGGAAACTGTTTCAATGTATAAAAGATGGATATATTAACACTATAAAAACCTACTAAACAAACTAAATTCATCTTACAAATAATCATGCTCTCCATGAACACATTTATTCTTTAAATTTAAAGGTCTATTATTTCATTTAAAATCATGCTTTGGGGTGGAGGTAGGAGGAGAAAGGGTATTTGGGAGGACCTCACCTGATGTGCCTGCTGCAATGGTACATTTCAAAACTATTAAGAAAAGAGTATAATTGTGATGGATGTGTTAATCAATTCAATGTAGGCATTTCACATTGCATATCAAATCATACACTGAACCCCATAAGTGCATCAGTGTACATAGTTGTGATTTAATAAAAAAAAATAATAATAATGCTTTCAAAGCACAAAGTGAATACAGACAGTTTCTTGCTCATTCACTAAAACATTCCTATCAAAGTGAAGAGAAAATTTAACTCAACACCATACTTGGTGAGCTATTGATAGGTCTCTGGAATTCATAATTTAGGAATTTTATCCTGAAACATACCAAATCTTTTAGAAAGCCTGTTATAGGTCACATCTCAGTTGATCTCTATTGAACTTAAAATGACAAATGTAGATGACCAAAGAATGCTATTTAATTAAGCAAATCACGCTTATACTAGAATATTGTAAGTAAACTCTAGCTCAGAAAATAGCAGGGAAGCACAATTGTAGTTTATAGGTTGGTCCAAATATAGTTTCCTAGGCTTCTTAATATATATGGGTATATGTATATCATGTGTATATATCATTACTTAAATGAGAAGTTCCAATTTCTTGAAATTACAGAAACAGATAAAAATAGCAACAGAGTTGTGGTAAAATTCCCCAAATTGTGCTACTCTCCTTGGCCCCACATCCCAGGAAGCATCTTAGCTAGGCATCGTGTCTTCACACACACATCTCCCTTCCTCACCCTGCAGCCCTCACCTCCAGACGCACATTCAATGGCCCAATAAATAGCACTACTTGGATAATTAATAGGAATTTCCCAATTATCACATCTAAATTTATTATCTACATCTATCTAATTCTATTTTCTGCCTCATCCTCCTCTCCCTTCAAAAATGGTACATACCCTTTACCTCAGACCCTAACCCTGGGAATCATCCTTGATTCCCCTTTCCCCAGAACCTTACTAGCAAGACCTGTTGACTCCACATTTACTGTATTTTGATAATCCAGTCATTCCTCATCATGCACCTGATCACATCACCACAATGACCCATTTGACCTCTGTATTAATGTCACTCTCTCTATACCCCCTCTTCAGCAATCGTCAATACATTTAAGTGCCCACAAAGCAATCAGAGAGAAGATTTACAACCCACGCCAGAGCACTGCGGTTCCCTGATCCAGTCTTCCCATTGTCTCCCTATCACACAGGAGGAAACCAAAGCACTCAGCATGCTATCTTCCACATTTTTATCTCTTACCACAGGATACTTTTTCAGTTACTATCATCTTGTTTCCTCTGACAAACCAAGCACCATTTTCCTAAGGCGTTTATACTGCCTTTGGCCTATAATGCTCTCTCCCCAATTTTTTTTGCCTGGCTAGCTCTGGCAATTAATTCAGGTCTTAGCTCTAATATAACCCTTTCGGGAAAGGGTGAGCACCCCAATTAATATGCCCTCCTCTCTTTCCCTTTCCTCTTCATCCTTTTATTCTCTATTTTACACTGGCTGTTGCATATATTCTATTTTTAAATTTTACTGGATACCAGCTATAGATATGTTTATTTTCCACCTCTTCCCAAGAGAAGTAAGCACTGTGAAAACAAGTACTTTCTCTCTTTTTTTCATTGTTGCATTCTCAGAGCTTGGTAAGGTGTCTGACACATAAAAAAGAATTTTTTTTTTTTTTTTTTTGAGACAGAGCCTCAAGCTGTCACCCTGGGCAGAGTGTTATGGCTTCACTGCTCACAGCAACCTCCAACCCGTGGGCTCAAGCGAGTCTCCTGCCTCCGCCTCCCAAGTAGCTGGGACCACAGGTGCCCGCCACAACGCCTGGCTATTTTTTTTTTTTTTTTTGGTTGCAGCCATTATTGTTGTTTGGTGGGTCCGGGCTGGATTTGAACCTGCCACCTTAGGTGTATGTGGCTGGCGCCTTAGCCGCTTGAGCCACAGGCGCTGAGCCCATAACAAAGAATTTAATTTGTTGTACAGTGGCGCACACTTGTAATCACAGCACGTTGGGAGGCCAATGTGGGAGAATCACTCGCAGTCAGGAGTTCAAGACTAGAGTCAGCAATATAGAGAGACCTCAACTATAAAAAATAAAAATAAAGTAGAAAAATTAGCTAGGGATTGTGGAGGGTGCCTGTAGTCACAGCTACTTGGTAGGCAGAGGCAGGAGGATTGTCTGAGGTCGGGAGTTTGAAGTTGCTGTGAGCTATGATGATGCCACTACACTCTAGCAATGGGCCACAGAGAGAGACACTGTCTCAAAAAAAAAAAAAATCATATAAATGTGATTATAGTACACATGTGTTGAATGACTATACGATTTTCTCACTCATAGATCCTGAAAAATACATTACCTTCCTCCATAAACCGGCTATTTCTCCAATAGCCACATTTTGTCTGTTGTTCTTTCAGTTTTCTAAATTAAAGTCTTTAGAATTATAGAATCATCCCTGAAACATCTCTCTTCTTTGACACTAGGTCATAGCATAGGCCCAATTCCACTCCTACCCCTCTCTCCTCTTTCTCTCCTCCTCATTGCTGCCAACAAGTTCAGCCACATGTCACTTCAGACTGTTGTACCTAGATTCCTCTCCCCCTTAGAGAGTACGTAAGGAAAAAACTGGAAATTTTGCAATCAGCTACAAAAGAAGGGCAGTGAGTCCAGGAAAAAGGACAAGCTCCCAAGATAGAATGCACAATATCAAGGAGAGAGAACCTTGCAAGATACCCATAATGAAGGGTAAAGAGGGAAAAGAAAAGTGATACCAAGAACAGAATTAAGAAAACACAGTGCCCTTCATACTGCTACCAGGCTGAGCTTACTAATGCACCAACCGATCAGTCACGCCCTTTCTAAACCTCTTCAAGGACTCCCCACTTCAAACCGGCACTGAAGTCACAATTTCTTTGATTCAAGGTCTGCAACTATTTCCCGTTGTCTCCCTGTACATGCCCTGGGCTCAAGGCAGATCAAACTCCTCACTTTCCTCAACACATGTTCCTAGCTCACCTTCGCTTTAGCTATACCTTTGGTTTAGGCCTATCCTCTTTTATCCACCTAAAACAGTTTCACGTATCAAGAGACAGTAAAATTACTACCCACTCCTCCTAGAAGACTCACCATGCTCACTGCATTCCCTGCAACCTCCCAACCTTCTCGCTTAAGCCACGACTTAGCAACTGTTGTACTCTGTTTCACATTAAAAGTGTGCGTATTTTATTTCCTTTGCAGTTGTTGTAAATGACATTGAGTTCTTAAATTGACTCTCAGCTTCACTGCTATTACAGAATAGGAATGATACTGATTTGTGTGCATTTTAATTTTGTAACCTGAGACTATCATGAATTTATTTTATCAGGAGTCTCTGGGAAGAGTTTTTAGGATTTCATGGATAGAAGATAGTATCGTCACCAAAAGGGATAGTTTGACAAGGCGCACTATGAGTGTAATCACATCTCCCACATGGTATCCAGTGAAAATAAAATTATTTCATTCACCTACAACATTTGGAACAGTATCTGATTCATAGTATATGCTGCATAAGAAGTTGTTTTTATTATTGTTTTGTTAGTAATGGTATCTACCTATCTTATGATCTAGGATTCAGTTAGTGCTGAATATTTTTAAAGGCAAATAAATCCCTGAAAAAAGACATTTCTAGAAACAAAGGGCAGCACATGCCAGGTGACACAGAAAGTGGGAAAATGTGCAGCAACAATAAACAACCCTTGAACTGGCAAGTGTATGGAATTTCATAAAGTGGGGAGAACCGTAAGAAGTGAAAGATAGAGATGCCTACAAGTGAAGGTCATGTTCAGAATACACTTTCTTAACCAGCCAGCATTTGAAGAAGCAAGACAGGGAATTACTAGTAGCAAAACATCGCACGGGGCATCCATGACTGTTGTCTTTTAAGATACCTATTTCCAGGAATGGCAAAGGAGCAATGGAAAAGGAAGAGCTTGATGATAACAAGCAAAGAACATGTTGGAGGGAAAGAACTGCAATCTTGACATTTTAGGTAGAACATCTAAAAAAGAAAAAGACGAGGGGGGAAGGAAACTATTTCGCCATTGGAAGGAGAAAGAAGGAACTTCCTGTGGAATAATCCATGTCTGCTTTTGTAGCCATCCTTCTGACCACTGACACATAACTTTTGAGACGTAAAATACAGAAGAGGCAAAATGGGACAACACTGACGGTGCATCTTACAAGGGTACGTGTGAAATTCACTAGGTGTAGACTATAAATGTCTGAACACAATAACTAAGAAAATGCCGTGAAGGCTACGTTGACCACGTTGATGAAAGCATTTCAGATTGTGTGTAAAGCCAGCATATTGTACCCCATGATTGCTTTAATGTACACAGCTATGATTTAATTAAAAAAATTGTATATGCAGTTTAAGAAAGAAAAAAATCTGTATTAAAAGTAATGCTCAAGTCACATTTGGCTTCTGCAATTATAAGAGATATGAGATACAATATACAAGATAACAAACATTATCAGTATATGTCCGAGTATTAACAACTTTTGTAGTTTTTTTCCTTTCCTAAACTGTGTATATGGGCAGCGTCTGTGGATCAGTGGGTAGGGCACCAGCCCCATATACTGAGGGTGGCAGTTTCAAACCCAGCCCCGGCCAAACTGCAACAAAGAAATAGCCAGGCATGTCGTCGGCACCTTAGTCCCAGCTACTCGGGAGGCTGAGGCAAGAGAATCACCTAAGCCCAAGAGATGGAAGTTGCTGTGAACTATATACTCTACCAAGGGCGAGAAAGTGACACTCTGTCTCTAAAAAAAAATAAAATAAAAAGTAAAACAAAAAACTGTGTATCCATTTTTTGGCACCCTCTTCACTTAGAAGGGACAATAAAAGCACATGTAGGTTTCTGGCAAAACACTCATAGGCTCATTAACACCAACTGATCTGTCCAGCCCAGAAGATGAAGCATGAAAAACGAATTCTAAAAATAAGGCCTGGATGGCTCTCAAAAGGCAGAAACTTAAAGGGAAAGCTCTTTCTGAAACTGTACTTTGGGCTGTTTGGCATACATCAGCAGACACAGGTCTCCCCACCAACACTTAATGAACACAGACTAATCATGTCACATGTTGCTCTGGGGAAGCAGCGTTCTAAAATTAAACGCAGCCTCCTACTTGCTGCAACTGATGGAGTTGAAAGAACTGTCCAACACTGACAGAACAGATCTTCAGGCTTGAAACAAGTACAGGGCACGTGTAACATTGGGGCTATTAAATACCTCCAAGAGGAACTAACTACCAGGAGGAGGAAGCTGGAAGTCCACAGAAGGACAAGAGCAGCACAAGCCTTCAGCTGCACCGTCAGGATGTTTGGCTTTTTCTTTTTGGAGCACTCACTATTGCTGTGCCTCGGTGAGTACTCTGGAGTTTGTCCCTAAAACCAGGCTGGTTGCAAGTCTTAATAGATCATGGGAATGGTCTTCAGCATAAAGAAGGGGAATTTACACCATTCTTTATACCAATGGCACAGATTGGCGGTGGGAAGGCCATGGGCACATCTGGATTATCTGAGATCTCCTTCTGCTTCTATAAAGTCTTACATGTCCTGGGTTGGGTAGAGGGCAGCCCTGAATATTTTGAGAAACAAAAAAGCTGGTAAGTATGATATATTTTCTGGATGAGAGCTATCCTCTGTCTATCTGATGCTGATGTACTTATAATCATGACTTGAGCTGTGTCCTGTTACTCAGAAAATATTGTAGATCAAGTTCTTACAAAGTTTCATTGGGACACAGCCATTCCCATTCACTCAGGTATCGTCTATGGCTCTCTCAGTGCAGTAATGGCGAAACTTAAGAGTTACAACAGAGACCAAATGGCAGGCAAAGCCAGAAATATTTGTTATCAGACCTTTGAACAGAAAGTTTGCTGCCACCTTTTTAGATGATTGGGCAAGTCAGGGACTGTCACTAGCCTTGTCCTATCTTTTCACATATTCTGTATTTTTCTGACAATGTTGCTGACTTGGGGATTCTTCTAGACTTTCTTCATTTTAAACTCTGCTTGAAGTCTGGCCAGATCATATTTTCACCACCTTATAAATATAAGGAATGTGAGAAATCTTTCTTCTGAAAGTCACACTCAAAGAACACTCTGGGGACAATGTCTAAGAATACAAAAAAAAAAAAAAAAAGAAAAAAGAATGTAGAAAATGTTGACCAGTGAAATAATGGTGCCTCACAGGTTTCAAATAACTGTAAGTAGAAATTACAGAAAGAGTCAGATGATATTTAATAGCAAAAATTAATACTTCTCTGACTCTTCAATCCTCTTCTTTATAGAATGGTATGCAAACAAACACTTTGACTTAGAACCTCGACTGGTGGGGTGAGAAGCAAGTTTTAAAAAGAGCCCTGATAAAGTTTGTTTTTTTTTTTTAAAGAAATAATCTCACCCTGTTGCCCTGGCTAGTATGCAGGGGCATGCTAGTAGTTGTACCTGACTACAACCTCAACCTCCTGGGCTCAAGCAGTCCTTCTGCCATGCCCCATAAGTGCTGAGACTACAGCCTTGTACAACTGTACCTGGCCTGATAAAGCATTTTTAAAGGATGGGTATTACCCTTCCATTCATCAGTAATCACAAATTCCACATTGTCATATATGGAATGTCTTGAGGGAATAAGTATTGATGAAGATAAAAAGATAGAGAAAATAAGCAAAACCTTGTATAAAGCTTGCCTATAAAGTATTAAATAAGGAATAAGTACATATTGTGGTCCCTAAAACTTTAACTTAAGAATAAGGAGGATTGGAACAAACCCATAGTCATAACAGTTGAAATCTTTTTAAAGCATATTTTAATTCCAAAAAAAAACATACCACGTGCTGACTGAATAATACAGCAGCAAAATGTCAGTAAATTAAGTAATATGTGAAAATTTTCCCCTCACTACTTTCCTGCCACTCTGCATCAATAATCTCTTCGCCTTGAACAAGAGCCCACAAAAAAAAGATCCGAATATCACATTGTGTGGCACGTATTTTTAATTGAAATTAAATACATTCCCTAAAACACATAGGGAAAATATTTGTTGGGTGCTGTTCACACATTCTCCAGTAGGTGGAGATCTTTTGTCTGCATAAGCTGTGGCAGGACAGATGCTGAAGGGAAATAATGATATTTTGGTTTTAGCTTAAAGAGTGGTATTTCTTTATCTACATATCTTTATCCTATTTCTAATAAATTTATTAATAAAGTTAATAAATTTCCACGTTTACTGACTTGTAGTTTTCCACAAGTACTCCTGCTTCCTTTCTTTCCTTTAAATATTTACCTGTATCAAAATTGTGCAAGACTTGGAAAATATAATTTAAAAAGCACATACAAAAGGAATTTAATTTTTTTAAAGAAATAGTCTCTAAATTCTATCAGTGAGTGTACAGCCAAAAAGTGGTTTGTAAGAAGAATTATCTCAAAGATTACAGATACCATCAATGTCCTCCTAAAACACTTGGTGGGGAAAAAGTAAAGGTAATTATATGAATCGTTAATTTATTGAGTAATAGTAAATTTATTATAAATGTAATATTTATTTTTGGGTAGCACCTGTGGCTTAAAAGGCTAGGGCGCTGGCTCCATATGCCAGAAGTGGTGGGTTCAAATCCAGCCCCCAACTAAAAACTGAAAAATAAATAAATAAATAAATAAATAAGTAAAATTAAATTTAAAAAATTATTATTTATTTCTATTATATTATTTATCTATAATCAAGATACAGATTATACATATGAAATATATATTATATATGTTATATATAATGTTGAATATAGTTTGTACACATAGTACACACTCAATAAATTAGCTATTATATAATATAAAATATATATCATGATATACATTATATATGAAATATATATTTATAATAAAAATGTATATTATATATAAATATATATATTTTAAAATAAAAATATGTATATTTTATATAAAAAGAAAATACAGGGTGACCATAAATTACATGTGCGGTGGTGCAGTGTAAATGTGCACACACACTTTATGGCCACCCTATGTCTGTGTGTATTTTATACATATTCTTTCATTTAGCCCTCACAATCCTATGCCCTAGGCAGTTATTGCTATTCCCATTTTACAGATGAGAAAACTGAGAAAGAGGTTAAACAACTTCCGAGGTACACAAAGCAACTAGATAAAAGAGCCAAAAGACCATTGTAGGGAGTCTGAGTCCAGGGCCACTCAACGGAGCACTAGGCTATGATGAAGGATTGAGAAGGACATGGATAAGGTGAGAAAAATACAAGGGGAAGAACAGGGAAGGTTGAGGAATGCCTCCAGGCCACTGGCATCCTAATATCTCTGCGTCCTATATCCACCCATAACAGCTTGTGCCTTCTTCAATGAGAGAAAACGTCAGCTTTCTTGCCTGTGTCTCCTGCAGACTGATCTTCCTGACCCTTCATCTAATTCCTGATGGGGTCCTGAAGGGCTGACCAGTGGTGGGTGGCCTTAGAGAGGTGTTGCATAACGTTTGCTGTACCTGAAAGATGCAACTGGTGGGAGCTATAAGGAAAAGACACAAAGGTGAGGGAAAGACTTTCCAATTTTTTGCCACGGCCTTTCTTACAATACTTCTAATCTAAGCTGTCTCCCTCATGATTTTCTTAATCCTACTTCTGTCTTATCTACATGATTGAACACCTGGATTTGCTAAGAGGAATAAAGTTTGAGGATAATGAGGTTTAGACGAGAAAGAACACAAGCTCAAATGAATCACAAAACCTAGAGAGCTAGATCATAGGTCATATAGAAAAGTGTACATGTGTTATAATTGAGGAAACTATATTTCAACAAGGTTAAGTGACTCTCTCAAGGGTGCCAGTTAATTAGTGGTGCAGCCAAGAACCTATCTGTTCAAAGTGGCACTGTCCTTCACCGAGTGTACAGTGAAGTTTGGCCATACAAAGAGAAATGACTCCAAGACAGCACTGGGAAAGAGGATTCTGCAGGCTCAGACAACACGCAAGGTTCAAGAAGGAATTTGGTGGAGGAAAGGCAGACGTACAGCATAGAGGGTGGTAAAGAGAAACATGAACAAATGTGCCTTGAAACCTCAAAGCCATAATCTCCCATTTTATACTGACTTTCACCAATTCAAAGCCCTCTTAGTTCTATTCTCATTCTTGCTGGACTTGGTGAAAAATATTATTTACATTAGTACAGTGAAAAATGCTTCCAGGGGTCATATGTCAAGAAAATTGGGGGAAAATGCAAGAGAAACTGCTGCTTACAGTCTTACGAAGGGTTTTTATTTGACTTTTAAATTATTACTTCAATGCTATCCTTCAGAAATGAGTATATAGAGTTTTTCAGTGGGGTAAACAGGTATTGGTATTTGTGTCTAGATTTGTTATAAATGCAACTTTTTCTCTTTCCCCTGGTTCTCCATTCTCACTTTGGCTATGGAAGTTGAACTCTCTAACACAAGCAGAATACCAGTGGGTGTACAGCAAAGGTCCAAGCGGTGAAATCCAAAGCAAATAAATTCTACCACTCAATGATAAGGAGTAGAAAAACTCAGGGACGGAGTCTACCCTTAACTGGAGCAATCTTAAAGGTGAGTGAGCTTATAACACACATAGCAGCACATTAATTCATTGTTTCTGATAAATTAAGTCAAGCTCAGCATGTTATTTGAAATATTGAAATATTTCTCAAAAGGGAAAGAAGGAAGGAAGGAAAAGGGGTACCAGTTATCACTTAAGACAGTCATCACATGATAATGATAGTAAAATACTATTTGAAATTGAAGTGGAAACAAAAAGTATTCGATCAAAGATTCAATCAAAGATCACAGAGATTCTACAAACTTTGAGAAGTAACTACAAAAGAAGGTAGATTTAAATTTCCTAAAACCAAAAGTTTGCCCAGTAATTAATAGAATTTGCAGAGTACTTGTTATGTAACCCATCGCTAAAAAGAGAGGCGGTATCAAAAATACAAATCTAAAGTTGTCTTTTGCCAAATAATAGGATGAAAGTAAGTTTTCAATCCCTTTGATTAAAACTGCTCTTGATATAATTGATCACAAACGTGGAGAGAATACTATTTTTTGAGAGGACATGGGTTTATGAGTCTCACTAATAATCACCAGCTGACCTTCTCCTTTCCTTCCCACTGATCACATTCGATTCTTATCTTATAATGGATGTTCCTTTACATAGCCATTTCACCTAGCCCTAAATAGTTCAAAATATAAGTGATGTGAAGTCATATAAAGAATGTACATTTTTCTATTATTAAACATTGTCATTAGCTTTCATCGGTAATCCTCATATCCTCAATAAGAAAGTTTTAATAGGTCTACTAGCAGAATCACATTTATTATGAATAAAAGCTCAATAAAAAATGGAAACACAGGGAACAATTTATAAGCCTACATAGTTAAGAATCAAGAATTTTAATAATAGAGTTCATACGAAATAATTCTGGGTGTCTAAGATGACAATTCTGCGTGGTTAAACAAATTTGCTAGAGGAGATAAAGTCTATTTCCTCTTTTTCTTGTTCTTTGCCTCAATATGTTTTTGAGTATTTTTGCTACTCAGAGAATTTTAAAGATTTACAATTAAGGTGGAATATATTGAAGTACTAAAGAAAAAATGAAAGGAGAAAAAAAATCTGTCATAAATTCCCAATCGATAGGCAGAAGTTTTTAATAAGAATTCTCATTTCGGCTCGGCGCCTGTGGCTCAATTGGCTAAGGCGCCAGCCACCTACACCTAAGGTGGCGGGTTCGAATCCCCAGCCCAGGCCCGCCAAACAACAACGATGGCTGCAACCAAAAAATGGCCGGGCGTTGTGGCAGGCGCCTGTGGTCCCAGCTACTTGGGAGGCGGAGGCAGGAGACTCGCTTGAGCCCAGGAGTTGGAGGTTGCTATGAGCTGTGATGC
>CAUYQV010036347.1:0-24073 GCA_963574575.1 Galagoides demidoff | reverse complement strand
GTATCCCCTTGGGTAGAGTACCATGGCATCACAGCTCATAGCAACCTCCAACTCCTGGGCTCAAGCGAGTCTCCTGTCTCAGCCTCCCAAGTAGCTGGGACTACAGGCGCCCGCCACAACGCCTGGCCATTTTTTGGTTGCAGCCATCATTGTTGTTTGGCGGGCCCAGGCTGGGAATTCGAACCCGCCACCTTAGGTGTATGTGGCTGGAGCCTTAGCCGCTTGAGCCACAGGTGCCGAGCCGAAATATTTCTTAGATATTGGTCCTAGTGAGAGGAGTGAGAAGTAAAGGGGGCTACAATCAGGGTAGGTGAGGGACCCATCTGGTGCTTGGGGGGCTGGGGGAGAGCGTATCTCTAAACAGGGAAAGCTTTCCGGTAAGACTCCTAGACGAAGAACTAAAAACAGCATGACATTACTGCTATAGAACGGTAAGGTAAGTCTTGGGGGAAACAAATTCCCCAAGACAAAGAGGCAGGGGTTTGGGAGCTGCATTAATGTCTAAAGATACAAAGAGCCAGTGAGCCTATCTTTAAAATGGATTTGGGCCCTTTTCTCCTAAAGAGGCAGACTGCAAATTAAACGCAATATAAATGGGGTTTCACTGTCCGAGCAGTGGTTTCGGAGGCCCTGGGGTTCTCAGTTCCCAAAGAGACCACATGCGCGTTAAGACCTAAAACTACCAATGGAAATTCAGGTCCTGCGCAGCAAAATATTTATAGAACAGCTGGGGCCACTGTGTTTCCCAGTGTGGAGGCGGGCAGAGAGGAGGAGTAAAGACTGTTTACAAACTTGACGTACACACGCTGCCTTATCTGTAGGGTCCTTAAATTGAGGGTTACCCTCTTGGAATCTGGGGGTACTCTGATGCTCTGGGCTCATAACCCTAACTTCTGCCCACCCAGGCCTTAACATTTCAAAGATGGGTTGGATTCCTGAGCTCCGGCCCTAGGTCTTGGGGCAGAGATGACTCACCGCAGCACCCCCTCCCCCTTCGACGAACTGCCGTCTCCGCCCACCCCCAACAATTTCAACAACGCACTTTGGGCGCCACAGCTCTAGGCGCTTTGCTGAGGGCTAAAGGGACTCATCCCTTTCCCCGCGTTCTAGCAAGTTCAACCTCCCCCCGCCAGTCTTCAGGCTGGCTTCCTTCCCCACCCATCCTCCAAATACTAAGAGAAGGATGAGCTAGCCAGATCTGCAACTTTAAGACCCACAAACGGCAGCACACGGAGGGGGCAGCCGAGCGCCCAGGGTGAGTATCCAAGCCCCCACTTGAAAAAGGTTATTGGGTTGGGGGGGGAGTTTGGGTGCTCAGAGAACAGTAAATGCATTACGGAGTACAGAGGCTAAGACTCTAGAGACGATACCGCGCCATGCGCTAAGCCTGACCCGGGAAAGTTTCTGCGTCATACACGCGCGGCAGAAACGCAAGTCGCTTGAGAAAGCCAAGGACCACCCTTCCTCTGGCCAGAACCTTACAGCGGGTCCTCAGACGTTGTGGGGAGGGACTGGCAGATGCCCTGTAGGATCTACTGGAGGGCAAGTGCGGGGGGTCGGCAAACGGAGATCCCCAGCTAAGTGCGTATTCGGCGGCACAGGAAGGTGGCCGCCCCGCCTCGCCTCGCCTGACTCCCTAGGAAACATGCGCTGTCGGCTCCCTTTCCTGACCCCTGGAACTCTCATGGGTGGTAGAAACTCCAGCGGAACCGAGACCACGTCCAGGCAGCCTTTCCGGGCTCTTTTCCACTATCTTGTTTCTTCAGGCCACCCCGCCAGCAGGGTGCAGAGTCGGGCTGCGCGGCACCCCCACCCACCGCTTCTACCCTAATTCGAAGCGTCCGGGGCAGGCTCCGCCCTCTCCCCCGCCCCGGAGTCGTCGGCCCACCCTTCCGATCCTGGGACGGGACCTGCTCTCTGTCAATCCAGTTCAGCCGCAGGGTTCCTGGCGCGTGAATAAAGGCCCGAGAGAAAATGCGGTGACTCTAGATTACGCACCGCCCTCCGCAATACACAGAAGGAACTCCCATTGCCCCGGGCTGGGGATCCTCAGCCCACATCCACAACTCAAGACGCACCAATAAGGACTCTGGTCCGCCCCGCGCTCAGCTACTCCGCTCCGGGGCGGCCAACTTTGCTGCAAGGAACCGCAACTCCAGCAACTTGCTCCGAGTTTGGAAACCTGACTTCCAGGCCGCCTCGCAGCGTTGGGCAACCCACAGCTGAGCCGAGTGCAGACCCCAGAAAGCTCGGAAACATCCAGAACTCGCGAGTGTAGGCTAGCTACCCAAACCGAAGGACGCACACGAGTTTCTAGATGGTATTCACCGCTGGAGCGGAGAATCGCCGCAGTGAGAGTCTCTAGGCGGCAGGAGGGGAGGGTACGCGCGCCCACTTACCATTCCCGAGCAGAGGCTTATGACGGCCGTGTGCTCCGACTTGGTATTGACATGGCCTTTGTAGAAACAATGCTTGAGTTCCGTTTCCTCTTCGGAATAAAAGTTGGTCTGGTTCACCCCGGGCGCCCCGAGGAGGGTAACAGTGAACAGTGGAGCGATAAATCCGGCATGGGCAGTGAGATTAAATAGAAACTGCTGGCCAAAGGCGGAGAGGCGGTAATGCGCCTGAGAGGAGGTAGAGGAAGAGGAGGAGGCGAAGACAGGCCAGGGGTCAGTGGCAGAGTTAATGCTCCGTCGCCTTCTTTTGAAGTGCACGTTCGTGGGAAAGGGTTCTCCGAGAGCGTTCACGCGGACGGGAGACGCAATTTCGTATTCGCTCAGGGTCTCTAACAATTTCACTGCGGAGAGAAGTATATGAACCAATAATTCATTTTTCAAGTCTGAATTTAAAACGAAGGTGGGAACTTTGTCCCGACCTTATTTTTCAGCCTTTCGGAGTCATATCCCTTCACTCTTAACTAGTGGACAAATATTTGCTGAGCACCTACTATGTGCCAGTAACAGCCAGGAACTGTTATAGCTAGGCGTGTGAGCGTAGACCATTTGGAGCCAGACAATGAACAAGTCAAAAATACGTATGATAATTTCAGATCCAGATAAATATTCTGAATAAAATATGTTGCTCTCTGGTGCCCCCACTTATTAAGTAGCTTTGCTTTGGGGGCATGGGGTGGGAAAGAGAAAAGATTTAGCTAAAAGCAAGTTGGTAGGGTTGCCAGATTGATACCCAGAGTGTCTCTCCGTAGCAATTGGCTGGGGATGACCCAAAGAAGGGAGAGGCTGCAAGGCAGATAATTCTTTCTAGGAAAAGGAGAGGCCTCCGCCGCGGGGTTCCCCCGCTCAAGAGCTAGGCTGGGGAGGCGGCGAGGTCCCAGGGGCCGGAGCCTAGTTACCTTGCCTCGGGTGCAGCCTGTCCTTGCGCACGGCCGCCGCGGCGTCTGGGCTCCCCATCTCGGCCAAGTCCCGCACCAGGAGCGTTAACAGTGTGGCCCAGGATACAAACTGCATGGTGCTCCCCACCCCTCCCCCCGCCACCCCCACCCCCCTCCCTCCTGCCCTCCTTGGCTGCGGCGGCGACGCGAGGCAGCGGCCGAGGAGAGCGCGCGCGGAGCCGGGCGCCTGCCGCCAACTTTTGACTTTAGGAGTCGCTGAGGTCTCGCTGCGAGGGTCCCGTCTGCGCTCGGCTGAGCAACGCCGCCGCCTGCCGAGAGCTGAGCCGCTCGGGCCGCAGGAGGAGCCGGAGGAGCAGCAAGAGGAGGAGGACTGGGGCTTGGCTGCTCGGCCGCATAATGTCCAGCGAGCGGGCAGGAGAAGGCGCGGAACGTGCGCTCCGAGGCGCGCCGGGCGCCCTGTGCTGGCCGGGGTAGCGGTGCGGCTTCTTGAATGGGGGGCTGGGGGGGCGGAGGCGGGGGGGCCGCGGTCCTCCACCGCCCAAATGCCCCCGGTGCACGCCTCTAGGAGGAGGGAAGGGGAGGAGAAAGCCAGGCGAGCGGGGACCGCCCTCCTTCCAGATCGTGTCCCCTCCTCGGCTGGCCGGTGAGAGACTCTCAGCCGGAGGCCTCGCGGGCTGCGTGAGGCGGAGGCCAGAGGCGCCGCCAGCACTGAGGCAGCGGGTCGGTCCCCGCCACCTCGCTGAAGTAGGGTTTTCTGAGACTCCCTGCCCCGGGAGGAAACGCAGAGAAAGTCTCTCCCTTTCCTAGCGCGCGCAGCCCCTTCCCCTGCTCGTTTCTTTCGTCTTCTCCCTTCGCCTCTTCCTTCTTTTTCCCCTCCTCTATTTTGAATGGCGTTTTTCTCCTCCTTCACCTAGTCTCTGTCCCGCTCTGTTCCTCTGTCTGTCCTTCCTCCCATTTTTCTTCTGCGTTGTCTCTCTTCTCCCCTTTCCACTGTGTCCCTCTCTGTTGCCCATATTTCTCCCTTTCCTTTCCTCTTTTTTTCTTCCATCCCCATCGCTGTCCACCAGTCCTCTTCTGGTTTCTTGCAAGTGAAAGTAGCCCAGCGCAGGAAGGAGCGCCTTCCCTTCCTGCACTTTCTCTCTCGGGACGAAATTTGGCACCTGAGCTTCGCTCTCGATTTAATCTCCCTAAATTAAGAGTTTTAGAAATGGGGTTCTTAATCCTGCAGTTCGCGATGTGTTTTGAATGCGTGGTCTCCAGAAAGTTTCACGAAATTTTTAAGCTGTTCTTGCCCCCAACCTCTGCCCCCATTCCGCGAGGGTACACAGGCTAGATTCTGTAGGTCCCCGGCCCAAAAAAGGTTAAGAACAGCTCTGGGCTGCGAGAGGGGGGCGGGGACTTTGGCGCCCCTGACTACGGGGGGTGGGGGGGGTCGTGGTGTTCAGAGATTGGGAGGAGGGTGGAGTGCGAAGTTGTAGCTCCCTGGGGAAAGCGCCGGTCCCAGGGGGGATTTCTCAATCACTTCCGCTAGCTTTTAGCCTGAGATGCTTAGAGCGGCTCTACGCGGGCACTTCAAGCTACATTTATATACCTTTGCGTTCACAGGCAGTTCGAATGTCAGAAATTATGACAGAGAGGGAGGATGTGTGGGTGAGTGTGTGTGTGAGAGAGAGAATTGTTTAATCTCGAATGGTTCTAACTCCTTTTCCCTGTTACCAGCCCTCAGAAAGATAGGATATTGTTAATTTCAAGAGAAAGGAAATGGTACTATTGATAAAAAAAAAATACGGCTAATAAATGTATTTTTTTTCCCAGGCAACCAAGATTCTCTGTTGCTTGGTGGGCTAGCATTTAGGACTAGAAATACCAAAGATTGCCAACACTGAGGACTAAATAGCAACATTCTAGAAGCGCCAAGTATTCTGGAAATATTAATACATATTGTTCTCCTGGTGCAGAGAAGAAATGACAAGACTGGAATTTCCTAAAGAATTGCTAACTCAAATGGGGTACTACTGGAGTTTCACGATAAAATGTAAAGATGGTAAAATAACAACACTTGGGATGTGCACAACTAGAGATTTTTAAAGGATGGCATTAAACTTGAACCTTTAAATTAATTCACTAAAATACATACATTTCTTCTAATACACACTATTTGTTTTAATTATGCAATAAAATTCTTCACAATCACAATGTCTGGATGTTTTAAGAGTTCATCAAAGAAGAAAAATACAAGAAGACAGTGTATTAACTGATTCTTACGGAAAATATTGGAGCACTTCCACTGTAAAATTGCTCTATAAAAATATGGCAGTTCTCATTGTTTTCCATTAAGCAGTGTTCATCTTTTTGAGCTCAAATCTCTCCTAATAAAGAGAAGCTACCGGTATAAAAATGATTATAGGTAGAGTCAAGAACCTTCCTGTATACTCTCTGCTTTCTTTCTCAGACTTTGCTTTAAGGATGACTTTGTCAACAGTTTTTAAAACTTGATCCTCATACAACTCAATAATTTCCAAGAACTGACAGGAGAGGAAGATACAAGAGCCCTTTATGACCTCCCGAGGTGACTGAAGCCTGGGTTTCTGAATTTCTTTCCTTCAGTGAGTTTGCTGTCTTCTGTGCATTAGCTGCCTATCTGTGAATTGGGAGCTATCTGTGGAATAGGAATAGGATAGGAATAGCTCCCTATCTGTGAATTGTAGGAAGTTGTGTTTGTTTGTTTTTAAAGACAGAGTCTCAACCATACCCATATCCTCAGTAGAGTGCTGAGGCATCACACAGCTCACAGCAACCTCCAACTCCTGGGCTTAGGCGATTCTCTTGCCTCAGCCTCCGGAGTGGCCGGGACTACAGGTGCTGGCCACAATGCCTGGCTATGTTTTTGTTGCAGTTTGGCCGGGGCTGGGTTCGAACCTGCCACCTTTGGTCTATGGGGTAGGTGCCCTACCCACTGAGCCACAGGCGCTGCCCCAGGAAGTTGTGTTTTAAATCATGAGATGTAAAAAAGGTAACTAATTTAGGTAGAAATCTTTTGTTCGAATAATAATAATCTTTTATTGAGTACTTAGCATTTCTCACTCCATGTGCTAACACACGGTGTTTAATTCGCATGACAGCTCTATGAGACCAGCAGCACCAGAGATTTCATTTTACCCATATGTAGATACTAGGTCTAAAAAAGTGAAGTAGTTTGATCAGGGTCCCCCATCTAGTGAGAGACAGGGTTCAAATGTTGTTTAGCAGTTTTATGCATGTTCATAATTACTACCACTTAGAATGAATACATGATTAATCAGAAGCGCTGCAGATTTGGGGAAAGTTGGCTTAGAGGAGAGTGGCTAAAATCATCAGGAGAATTGCCTCAAGTGTTTTCTATGTGTAATTATTCTTTGGCCCGCTCCTTTTTCTAATGCTGAGTATTTGATGGTAATCATTTCACCTGTTTCATTGATATGTCACAACTCTTTTCTTGGCACCTAGCATATAGTACGTACTCCAGAAATATTTGCTATTTATTGAACAAGTAAAAAATATAGTCCTATTACTTTGGATCAACTGTGCTAAAATGTTTTTTTTTTTATTTTGGAGGTTGGTTCTATAAATAGATATTTAGAATCGCTTGACTCGAGAAGGGAAAAGTAGACTTTTAAGTTTAAATTGCCCCTCACAAAAGTTTGCTCTGAAAAAAGAAGCAAAGCTTTTTGAGGTCACCTGGAATTAATGGAGGGACAATTTTTAGCCCATTTTGTTCTGGGGCTTTACTGGAATTGAATGTCATTACAGGTTAAGTGGAAGTCTTTGACTGATCCTTTATGAAAACTGGATCCCAGAGGAGTGATGATTGACGTTAGTCACTGGGGAGAGATAATCTAATCCATGGAAATGAGAGCAATGATATCACAAATGACTTCTTTCCTTTCCCCAAAACTGCTGGAAACATTTATTTCCACAGAAAGGGAAGACCCACATGCAAATGATAGTGAGGCACCAGCAACCAGAATTGAAGTGACTGGTTTTCTGAGTGGTCAGCAGCATGTTGTTTCCAGAATAGATAAGCCAGTGCTACTGGATTCTGGGAGGAAATTAGCAAGCAGGGAACTGATGGTGGCTGAGCTCTGTGACCCTAGGCATAATCTTTGAAAGATGTGTCTTAAATCATGAGAAATGAAAAGGATACTTGAATAATTTGGTGAGAATATTTTGTCTGAATAATCATCACCATCTTTTTTTATTGAGTACTTACCATGCTCCAGACCATATGTACTGTGCCCTCTCTGCCCTGGTTTCTTATTTACAGGGTTGGGGTGGGGAAAAACTCTGTTGTCTTTGCTTGCCATGTGAGGGAGTTGACCTTAGTGGATTTCTTTGAAGTCTTCCATTAACTGATTTCAAGCAACGCATAGTGTTGAGGAAATAGTTTGTATCATTAATGATAATAACATTAAATTCTCTTCAGTGAATTCTTTCTAGGTGCTGGTTATTTAATCCTCATAGCAGTTCCCCCATATGAGTTTTACTGTCCCTAATTTTACTTATGATGAAAATAAGACTTAACAAAGTTAAGTGCTTTGCCCAGTGTTAAAGGAGCCAGAAGGTGTAGTGTTGGGAATTTGACTGGGGCTTATGTACCTCCAAAGCTTGTAATCTCCATTAATCGGAGTAGGCTCCCAACATAAAGACTTTCCCCTAATTGATCTTGCTTACTCAGCATTTGTATTTGGCTTGATAAATATGATCTGTAATATGATCTATTTTTTTTCCCCAAGGTTAAATCTAAAGTTCTAACTAGCTTCTCTTGAACTTACTTTCAAATGTAGTTCAGTCTTTGAGGTGACTCCATATAGTTCATGACTAGCTTATGCCAAATCTACAAAGTTGGCCCCACCTTCAGCCTGTTTATTCACTAGTTTCTCCTTCCTTATTTTTCATTCTCAAAGACCATACTTTTTGCCCACTTTTGCCTAGGCTTGGGAACCCCATATGAGTCCCACTAATACTTGCTTTGAGACTATTCTTAGAACCTCAAATCCTTATTCCTCTTTCTCTAATAGCCTATGGAATGGGTAAGACCTTCAGACCTGAGGTTTGACATCATAAGTGCAAATGGACTTCAGAAGTGCCAGGTTTCTAGCTTAGATCCAAATTAGTATAAACTGGAGCCAAAGCAGATAGCAACACAATGTTTGCAAATACAATTTATTTTCTAAACGTGCATATTGGAAATAGACAATTACTAGTGATATGCTAGTATGGAATCTGACAACTCTCAGTGTTTTTTAAAATGAACTAGAATGCTATCTGTTCCCCAAGCCCAGATATTTCCCTGTCCTAGTTTGTTCACATTTCTTGTTGTTGTTTGGTGTCCTTTGATAAACTTTGATTGATTGATTATAGAGATGGGGTCTCAGTATGTTTCCCAAGCTGGTTTCAAACTTTTGGCCTTAAGCAATTCTCCCACCTCAGCTTTCCAAATCTCTGTTAGGCTTTCAGTTACATAAGAGCAAAGGACAAAGCAGTCTTTTCATCTCTAGGTCCCCATGGTACGTAGTAGGCACTTTATAAACATATCTTAAATGAGTTCCAATTTCAGTGTTGTTTTCAGAGCCTATTTTTTGTTTGTTTGAATTTATTAAAGTGATTCTTTCATGAATACCCCAGGAACAACTAAGGAGATTGCTGTTTCTCACAGTATCATTACTTTCACCAAGGCAAGTCCTGCTTTAATTAGAATCCTTGTGATTCTTTTTTTGTTTGTTTGTTTGAGAATCAGAAATTTCCAGAGCTAGGCTTTCCCTGATGGCTATTTCAGGATCATGAATTACAAGGCGCCCAGGAGCAACCTTTAACTGTTCTGCCTAGCATGTAAGAGTTGGACCTATCCTGTGGGCAGTGTCCATCTCCATATCCTTTGCAGGTCCTAAACACAGCGTAATGATAGTCATTGTCTCATAGGGATGTTGTGAATATGACTGGACTGATGAAAGTGTTGGCATAGAGAAAGTAGAATGCCCAGTTCAGTGGCCTTCCTCGACCCTGCCTGCTGGTTAGAAACAGTGGTTCCTGTTTCCAGACTGGGAAAGACACCGCACATAGCACTTCTTTCTGAGTTCACCTTCCCTACTCATCACTACCTTAGGGGCCTTTCTCCTACTGGGAACATGAACAGCATGTGAGTGCTTATATTTCTTTGACTGTGTATTTTGTTATGTTCATTTTTGTTAGCCCCTCATCCATTTTAAAAATCTTTAATTTTTCAACAGATTTACTCTCTACCACCCATGTATAAGTCCAGTTTAACATTTTTTCAAGCATTGGGCTTTTAAAAAAATTCTTGGCAGAATTTTTTTTTAATTTTTATTTTTTTGAGACAGAGCCTCAAGCTATTGCCCTGGGTAGAGTGCTGTGGTATCACAGCTTAAAGCAACCTCCAACTCCTCGGCTTAAGCAACTCTCTTGCTTCAGCCTCCCTAATAGCTGGGACTACAAGGCGCCCATCACAACGCCTGCTATTTTTTTGGTCGTAATTGTCATTGTTTGGCAGGCCTGGGCTGGATTCAAACCTGCCAGCTCTGGTATATGTGGCTGGCGCCTTAGCCGCCTGAGCTATAGGCTCTTGGCAGAATTTTTTAAGTAACCAGAACATAATTTTCTTTTCGAACACTAACAGAAAAACAATTTTTACATGGCAAACAATTTTTTACACATGCAAAACATTGCTTTTTTAGGTTAAGCACCCTTGCCAGGCAAGTTTTCCATCCTAATGGTATTTGTTATAATGCAGACTTCCAGGAACGAGGCATGGTATCCAATTCAAGCCTCCTGACAATCCCATGACACAGGTAATGCCATTGGCCACACTTTGCAGAGGAGGAAATGAAGACATAGAGAAGAGTGTAGCGTATTCAAGGTCGCATAAGTGAGTGGGGATTTGGTGCCATGCTGTTGGATTTCAGGGCCTGCACTATTAAGCTACTACATTATACTGACTGATATGTAGTGATGTTTAATCAAGCTTAATATAGGATAAATGTGATCTCAAAGACTGGAAATCCAAACATTAACAGAAATTCAGAAATTAGGACAATGGGGGCCAGGGAGCTAAAATTGGGTGTGTTTTAGGGAATCAGTCACAAATGTGGGATTCTGGACAGCAGGCCAACTGGAGTTGAGAGGAGAATGTCTTTCCAGTACCCCAAATCACTCATTCACTCATAAGACTGGCCCTTGGGAGCCCTGGTTTTCTTCAGTAGTTTTGTTGCCACAACTATTCTAATAAACTCCCACCGCTCACAGTTCAACCCAGGTTTTGTATTGTTCATGCTGTGGGCCCTACTATAAAAACAGTATTTGGGGAAGAGGCCTGCCTGGTAATTATAATAATGGTGCATGATTTGAATTCCCTATGATGAGTTAATTTGGGAGCCCACTACAAAAATGTTTTCAGAGAACTTTTCAAAATATCTCAACTATTGTGACTACCAAAGACAGTGGGAAAGGGGCTGGGACAGGGAATAATACCTTCATTTTCCAAACGAATATGCATAAATTTGAAATGTGCAAAAATGTAGATGTGTCACATGTACCGACTTGACCTGGTAATGAGATTATGTGACATGGAATCAGTGCCAGCTGAAAGTGGTGCACTACCTTTATCATAATTGGCACCAATAACAAAAATTAAGTTGCTTCCTGAAATGTAAGCCTAGCAATTAGTGCCTTGTCAAGTCCCTATCAGATGCTGGCAAAATAATTGATTTTGCAGGTTTTTTTTTTTTTTTTAACACTCAAAACAGGTCTGACAGAAGATATTGGTGGCATTCATGGCAACATAACTGGAATAAACTTCAGCTACCATTGGGCCCTTTACAACAGGTACAGTTAACAAAAGCAAGAGTTTAGAGGCACAGTTTACTTTTGAGCACCCTACCAAGGTGGTAGTGATGCCCGAATTCTGGTTACAGTAGGCAACACAAATTCACCCCTGTAAATGTTTTTAGTCAGCATTTCTTACAAGTGATAATTCAGCTCATTAATTCTGAACATAAATCTGGACCCTGAAGAACTGATATTTGCTCTGTGGTACCTTTTCAACAAAATGGAGATGGAGGTAGAGAAAAGACATGCTCCCTGATCTGTGACTTTGTCCTTGTGTCCAGGAATGGCAGAGGTGGAAGAAAAAAAAACTGAAAAAATTCAAGACCCTCTTCTCCCCATTTCACTAACCAGGTGAAAAGGAAAGAGAACCATCGGCAGGCGTCCTCAAACTACGGCCCGTGGGCCACATGTAGCCTGCTGAGGACACTTACCTGGCCCGCTGGGTGTTTTTGCCGCCGCTGCCTGTCCTGCTTAGCAGTTGACTTGTCCCAGGGCCACAGTCCAGCCCTCCAATGGTCTGAGGGATAGTGAACTTGCCCCCTGTTTAAAAAGTTTGGGGACCCCTGATAGAGATAGGAATGAAACATTAGGCAATTGTTTAAAAAGTAAGGAAGTGGGGAATGGGAGGGGAGGTCAGATGGAGGGAGGGTGAGTAGTGGGATGGTGCATAATGCAAGGGTACTTGTTGGATTCATTAAGTATAGAGTATAAATGTCTTTAACACAATAATTAAGTAAAGAGATGAGATTTATATTAACCAGTGTGATGTAAACCCTCCTAATTCTATATGAAATCAACACATTGTACCCCATACATGCATTAATGTATACATGATCTACGCGTTTATGATTTAATAGAAAAAATGAAACAAAAAAGCAAGGAAGGGCCATATGTTTAGTATCTAAACATGTCTGAGATATATTATTCTGCAAGTCAGTGTTTGTCTAATTGGGTCCTACTGTAGTAAAAATGGAATAAAACAGCAACAAATGAAATCTCAGACTCTGATAAAATACGACATGCAGAGAAAAAGTCTAGAAAGATAGATATCTATCCCCCTATCACCAGGGGTTCTCTCTGGACTGGGAATTACGGAGATTTTATATTTTCTACATTTCTATGGTAGCTGTTTCCTTGTTGTTTGGTTCTTTTTACAACAAGAATATATTGTTTTCTTAATGAGAAAAATAATGGTTTTTTTAACTAAAGAGACAGTATATAAAGAAAATATATGATATTATCACTACCCTTAGGAAAAAAAATTTCTCATAAATTATGTATAACCTTAGTGTTCTCTGTAACATTCAATATGTGTTTCATTATTTGAAAATAACCACATATATTTTGTGTATGTGAAAACAAGCACTAGGAAGAGATTTATGGTGACCAAGTAAGGATTCCAAGGGAAGCTACAACCTGGATAGAAACATAAGCATTTGATTGACAGTAACTGTGGATTTAGAACGTGAGTGAAGAAAAATAGCCAACTAGCAGAGAAAAAAAGATAGGAGCTTTCCTCCATGCTGGCTATATAAACAAGGAAAACATTGGTTCATTCCTTCAATAAATATATTTATCAAACATCTACTTTGTGCTATGCACTTTGTAGATAGTGGACGAGTTCACAGTCTAGAGGGGGAAGAGAGATACAAAATAAGTAATTCACAAACAGTATATAATTAAACTTGTTCTGAGTATCGTAAAAGAGATTAAAAGAGAGATAGTGTAGCTAAGGCAAACAGAAAAGAGCTCTTTGAGGGGAGATAGGCAAATTGTAACCTAGAGAATAAGAAGGGGCAAGCCCCTTAAAGAATAGGAAGAAAAATATTCCCAGCAGAGAAAATAGCAGGGCAGGATCTGAGATAGGACAGAAGCTCTTGTGGTTAGAGTTCTATGAAGAAGAGAAGATTTAGAATGGGGTAAAGGCTGTTTCAAAGTAACTAAAGAATAGAATTGGAGTGTTCCTAATGTGAAGAAATGGTAAGTGGCTGCGGCAAGCAATACCCCCTCACCTGATTTGACCATTACACATTATATGTTTGTATCAACATATCATATAACCCATAAAGATGTACTATTAGACATCCGTAAAAATTAAAAATAAATTCTTTTTTTTTTTTTTAGATAAAGCCTCAAGCTGTCCCCCTGGGTAGAGTGCTGTGGCATCACAGCTCACAGCAACCTCCAACTCCTGGGCTCAAGTGATTCTCCTGCCTCTGCCTCCCAAGTAGCTGGGACTACAGGCGTCCGCCACAATGCCTGATTATTTTTTGGTTGCAGCCATCATTGTTGTTTGGCGGGCCTGGCTGGATTCAGACCTGCCAGCTCAGGTGTATGTGGCTGGCGCCTTAGCCGCTTGATCCACAGGCGCTGAGCCAAAAAAAAAATTCTTATAAAAAATTTTGAAAAATAAAAAGAATGAGGTTGGGAGAAATTCAGCAGTCAGGTGATAGAGGGCCTTTAACATAAGGAGCTTGCATTTCATTTAGGGTTCAAGGAGGGGACCTAGAAATTTTTTGGGCAAGGGGATGGAAGGATAACCTTTTGGTTTTTAAAAGATGATTCTGGCTGCTCTGTGGAGAATGGAGTCCAGACTGTGTTGTCCCGATTAGAAATCAAAGTGGTTTCGACGAGGGAGGTATTAAAAATTGAACACATCCAAAGTATACTGTAAAGGTCGAATAAATAGGGTGTGGTGAAAGATGTTGTAAGAGATGAGAAAGAGAATAGATGAGGAGACATGAAGATTGAGTTCCAATTTACAATGCAAGTGTTGTTTTTGCTATACACAGGAACAGCCAGACAGAGAAGGGAAAAGAATAAAAACACTACAGACAACAGCAACAGACTCTCTGAGAATAGAAACAATGAGAAATGTGCATGGCTTGTATGAGTAATATTTTACACTAATGAAGACCTCAGAGGACATGTGTAAAAGAAAGATACCATATTCTTAGGAAGACTGAATATCACAAAGGTGCCTTATGATAGTTTGTGAAATGATTGGAATATCAATACAAATACCAGAGGTTTGTTTCTATTATTTTTGTTTTGTTTCAATGAGAATAACTGAACGAGAGTTTGATTTAGGAAGATAAATGAAAACTTCAAAAATGGAAAATACCATATTAATACCAGATATTAGCATAGACTATAACACCTTAATAAATAAATAGAGTGGTACTGGGTTGTGGATGAACAGAAAGCCCAGTGGAAGAGACTACAAAATCCAGAAACAGATCTAATTGTTAGAATTTAGTTTCTAATGGAAATGGTTTCTTAAAACTGACTGGGAAACCATAGACTACTTGCTATGTACATGATGCTAGAAGTGACCAGGTTGCATCTGCTACAAATAATGACAAAGTTCAGTCTGTGCTTCATACTTTACTAAGCAGACGTTACATGGCTGGATACCTTCCAGATAGCCCTCATATACTTGATTCATATGAAATAGATCAAAGATTGAATGTAAAAAATTAAACCAAAATTGATCTAGAAGGAAACAGAAGGGAATAGTTACTTTGAATCTATGACCTCCTGAAGACTGTAACTATGAATCAAAGTTCACAATACAAAAAGGAAAAAATAATTGAGATATGTAACTTCATTATAAAACAAACCAATTCATCGTGAAAGGAGACATGGTAACTTAGCCATTTTGTGTAGCTGTAATAGAATACCACGGACCAGGTAATGTATAAGAAGCAGAAAGTTTTGGGTTCCTAGTTCTGGAGGCTAGGAAGTCTAATATTAAGGTGCTGGTATTTTTTGAGTGTCTTCTTGCTGTAACATCACATGGTAGAAAGGCAAAAGAACGTGGGGTGGGTGTTGGGGGGAGAGAGAGCAAGTGCTAAACTTCACCCCCTTGTAAAATGAACTGATTCTCACAGATAACAACATTATGTCCATTCTCAAGACCTGATCACTCTCATTAGGGTCCCACCTCCCAAAACCATTGCACTGGGGATTAGGTTTCCAACACATGTTTTCCAGGGGACATATTCAAACTACAGAATATCAAAATCGAAAGTTAAATGACAAGCTGAGAAAAACAATTTTTTTAACTTTAATCTGAAAGAAGGGAAACATGAACAGCATAAGCTTGTGAATAGGTCCTCTGTTTTACTCATAAAAAGAAAAATTTGAGGGTGGTGCCTGTACAGCGCCCCGGCCAAAAACTGCAAAAAAAAAAAGAAAAGAAAAGAAAAGAAATTTGAATTAAAAATATACCAACATGAGCTTTTCAGCTTATCAGGCAAAATTTAAAGTTTGATAAACAATCACTGAGGCTTTGGGGAACTCTTACACAATGGTGAGTGTGTAAATTGATAACAAGTCCTAAGGAAGCAATTTGACAGCATCTGTCAGGAGTGCAGAATCATATACCATTTTTGTCTAGCATTCTACATTTTATACATCAGATATGTTTGCATATCTGGAAAACGACACACACAAGGTTATTCACTGCAGTATCATTTCTAATGATGTTGCAGAAAAAAATCACTGGCAAAAACATAAACAATGAAAATATAAACTACAGAGGACTGATTTAATAAATCAAAATACATCTAGTGAAATATAATGCATCTATGAAAAGATTGGTACATGGTATGTATGCGTATGTAAAAACAGGAGAAAATAATTTTATTTACATATATATTATAAAGAAACTCTGAGAAAATAGGTAAGAAACTAAGCCTAGTGGTTACCTCTTGAGGAAGATAGGGAACTGGAAAGGTGGAGGGGATGTATTAGTTGGCTAAGGCTGTGTATGAGTCGGGAATTAGGGTACTCCAAAGAAACAGAACCAATAGGGGGGTGTATGTGGGTATGTGTTTTGTTACGTATGTGTGTATATGTTTGTGTGTGTGTGTATAATTTATTATAAGTGATTGGCTCACATGACTACGAAGGCTGGAAAGTCCCCAAATTTACTGGGTGAATTGGCAAGCTGGAGACCCAAGAGAGTCAATGGTGTAGTTCCCATCTGAAGTCTGGGAGACCAAGATCAGGAAGAACCCATATTTCAGTACAAGTTTGAAGGCAGGAAGAAAAGCTCATGTTCCAGTTTGAGGGCTCTGGGGCAGGAAGAATTCTGTCTTTCTTGGGGAAAGGTTAGCCTTTTTTTCCATTCAGGCCTGATTGGATGATGCCTACCCACATTAGAGAGGGCAATCTGATTTACTCAGTCTACTGATCTAAAGGTTAATCTTGGCCAAGTGTGATGGCCTATATCTATAATCCCAGCTTTCAGGGGGCCAAGATGGGAGGATTGTTTGAGGCCACAAGTTGCAGAGCAGCCTGAGCAAGAGCGGGACCCCATCTCTAAAATATAAATATAAATACACGTATATACACAGGGTGTCCATGTCCATAAGTTTGTATGCAGTTTAAAATAGTGTGCAATTTAAAATTGCACGTGAACTTTATGGACATAAATACATATATACATATATACATAAGATTAGCCCTCTGTAGTGGCACACACCTATAGTCCCAGCTACTTAGGAGGCTGAGGCAGGAGGATCACTTGAGCCCAGGAGTTTGAGGTTGCTGTGAGCTGTGATGATGCCACTGTACTCTAGCCTGAGTGACAGAGCAATAAGTGTTGAAAAAAAAGTTACTCTCATTCAAAATACCTTTACAGAAACACCCACAATAGTGTTTGAGCAAATATCTGGTCACCCATTGGCCCAGTAAAGTTGACATTTAAAATTAACTGTTACCAGCTACCATAACAAAATAGCAGTCTTAGAGGCTGAGTCCAAGCTCAAGGTGCCTGCAGCTTGGTTTCTCCTGACACCTCTCTCTTTGGCTTGCAGGTGGCCACCTTCTTACTGGGTCTTTGCATGGCCTTTCCTGTCTCTTCATGTTTTTTTGTTCCAGTTTTTAAAAGAAAATTTTAATGAAGAAATAATAATTGTGTTTGTGATGAATGTATCAATACCTATAATGTATAGCGATCAGGTCAAGGTTATTACCATACCCATCATCCACATCTCTTCATCTTATAGAAATACTAGTTCTTAGGTCTCCCCTCTTATGACCCCACCCTTTACCTCCTTAAATGTCTCATTACCATAGTCACATTGGGGATCAGGGCTTCAATGTATGTGCTTTGTGGGGGACACAAAATGTTCAGTCCATAACAGGGGATAAGGGTGGCAGGGGACTTTTATTGTTTACCTTTTCTTGGTTTTTTTGAGACAGAGTCTTGCTCTGTCTCCTGGGCTAGAGTACAGTGGTATTGCCAGACCTCATTGTAACCTCAAACACCTGGTTTCAAGCGATCCTGTTGCCTCAACCTCCTGAGTAGCTGGGACTACAGGGGCACCACCATGCCTAGATAACAGTTCTAGTTTTTATAGACATGGGGTCTCACTATATTAATCAGGCTGGTCTATAACTTCTGGCCTCAAAGAATCCTCCCTCCTTGGCTTCCCAAAGTGCTGGGATTACAGATGTGAGTGACAGTACCTGGCCTCTTCTGGATTTTAAGATGATTGAATGTATTAAATATTTTACAAGAGTCTTACCAGTGAACTCCCAGTCTCTTCTGCTAGCAGTTTGGAGGATATTGGTGCCTTTTACTGGGATGGGAAAAAAGAGTTTGGTGAGGTGGGAACAGGGAAGGGAGCATTGGAAATGCTGAAGGGACACCTTATTGGGATGTTTACAAGGTATTTAGTGTCCACGAGAGGAGGCTAGGTTGAAGGTGAGAAGAAAGGAGGTCTGTGTGTGTTGACCAAGTCAGGGAATGAATAAGGTCCCCCAGGACAGAGGTTCTCTCGTGTCATTTGGTGTGCTATAACAGAGACTACAGGGCTTTGCCCAGAGTTTTTGATTCAGTAATCTTAGCGTGGGGCCTAAGAATTTGAACTTCTGGCAATTCCAGGTCTGCTTGGGGACCCCACCTAGAGAACCACTTGTCTAGGGCAATGATTCTTCATTCTAGCCTCACATTAGTAGGATGTGAAGAGCCTTAAGGAAAAAAAAAAAAAACATTATCTGAGACCTACCCCACTATAGCCTAGTTAAGTTAGAACTTCCAGGTTGTGGTCCTGAGCAGTTGTAATTTTTTTTTTTTTTTTTTGAGACGGAGCCTCAAGCTATCCCCTTGGGTAGAGTGCCATGGCATAACAGCTCATAGCAACCTCCAACTCCTGGGCTCAAGCGAGTCTCCTGCCTCAGCCTCCCAAGTAGCTGGGACCACAGGCGCCCGCCACAACGCCTGGCCATCTTTTGGTTGCAGCCATCATTGTTGTTTGGCGGGCCCAGGCTGGGGATTTGAACCCGCCACCTTACGTGTATGTGGCTGGCGCCTTAGCTGCTTGAGCCACAGGTGCCGAGCCTATTTTCAGAATTATTATTGTCCGATACGGTATGCATTCATCCACTCATACAATAACTGAGCACTGTGCAAGGTCCCAGGGTGAACAAGGCCCATCTGGTCCTTGTCTTCCTGGAGCTTCCAGCGTACTTTGGCCTTCTGCTAGGCATACAATGTTGGAATCAGCAGACACAGCCCCCAGCAGGCAGACATCCATTGGTAGACACTCTGCAAGTATTTAGTACCCAAGCACTAGTTCAGACTATTTTGACTATTTGTCTCCCATCCTGCTTAGCTTCAAGGATCAGACAAGATTAGGTGCATTCAGGGTGGTATGGCCATTGACACTTAGACTATTTTGTTTTGAGAGGTGATGTGGCTTAGAGCCAGGCTGCCTGTGTACAAATTCCACATCTACGACTTCGTAGTTGTGGAATTTTAGGCAAGTTCCTTATCTCCTCTGTGCCTATTTCCTTTTCTGCATGGAGAAGTGAATAACAGAACCTATCTCCTGAGTTGTTGGGAGGATTAAACAGTGTCATGTGTGTAGAGTATATAAAATGGTGCTGGTGTTAGTGGTCATTGCTGATCTTGTTATGAATGGTAGGTGACCAAGGCAGACCTCCTTGGTGTTCACGAAAAAATGCATGTCATTTCAGCAGCACTGTGGTGTTCTAAATGCTAATATGCCTAACTTGTGGGTGTCTCTTCCACAGAGATGCCCGCACAGGTGTGAGATTGTTCCTAGGTCACCCATTGCTACAGCAAATGTAATAGCAGAAGTGTGGAAGCAGCCTAGACATCTGTGACTAGGAGGCTGATTAAATAATCCATGACGCACCCAAAGGAAGAAATGAGAACAAGGCAGCTGTATGTGAAATGATGTGAAAAGATTTCCAAGAATATTGTCAAGCACAAAAAGCAAGGGCAGGGCACTTTTACTTTCTATGATTAAAAAAAAAAGAAAAAAGGTATCTGCCCTGGTACTTTGGTACCATGATGGCTTTGCAGGGGCCACTGGTTGGCTGAGGCACAGGGATGGAAAGAATACCTTATTTTCACTATGTGTTCATTGGTACTTCTTGAACTTTAAGCCATATATGTGTTTTGTTAAAAAAAAAAAAAAAAAAAGAGTAAGCCAGAGACTGGGGCCAATTCAGAAATCAGCACTCCACTTCATTATGTCCTGTTAAACAGTCCTATTAAACATCTTTCCCTGCTCTCTGAGCAGATGGCCCTGGGAGGGGTTGGGCCAGGGCCAGCAGGCAGCCTCCCTCCCCCATGGGCCATGTGGCACATGCCTCCAGCTGGGTCTGCTTGCATGGCCGAAGGGCTGGGGTGTGGAACTGAAACCGGTGACGCTGTGGGCTCCAGCAGCCTGGCGGAGGCCACACACAGAGTACAGGTTCAGGGTCCTAATATTCGGGTGTGGCCTGGGCCACTTTCCTGGGCATCTTTCCCGGGCAAAAATCATGAGACAAAGGCTTTTTACAAGCACCAGGAAAGGGCCTTCATTGCAACAATTCTCTCTATTCATGGGCAATTCCACAGTGGATCTGGGGAGCAGAGAAGCCCAACGTTCAGGAAATAGATTTGGAGGGCCCAGGGTGTCCTTGTCTGCTCTGGGCATCAGTGGGATGGAAAGAACCCAAAGGAACCTTGATTTCTAATTCTTCGTCCATCTGCTCAGCTGAAATATAAAGATTCTTTTCAGAGCCTTCCCCATAGTGGTCCTCCAGCTTTGGGACACACACAGCATTGTGTGCAGGGACATTTCCTATAGCCAAGCAAAATCAACAGAAAGGCCCTTTCAGCCTACTGCAAAATAAGCAGGGATCTGTCCCAAGACAGGGGTTCTTTGCCTCATAGGCCCTTTGGTAATTCATAGGCTGCCTGAGCACCATTTATTGCCTATAGTCTATTAGACTACGGTTTTCAAACGCTCATTAGTCAACAACTATTTATATAGACCTATATGAAAAATGGATTTTTTTTATAGGAGAAGGAGCCAGTGTTATGGCTAGTCTTTATTGAAAAGAAGAACCTTTACAGAACATTTTGAGTAAATTAGTGCAGGGGCTCAGTGTGCTAACTGGTAGGGCACCAGTTTGTAGTGGGTTCCATAGTAGGGCATCACTGGACCTCACCTTTGTGCAGCCAGAACCTGATGATGGTACTGCTATCCTCTTTACAGATACAGCCCACTATTCACTTGTGGGAAGGGACTAAATTAGGGTCGTCCCTGATGCCAAAATATGAAACGCTTCATGAATTTGCAGGGGCCATGCTAATCTTCTCTGTATTGTTCCAGTTTTAGTATATGTGCTGCCAAAGGGAGCACCAAATAGACGAGAAGTTCTTTTTTTTTTTTTTTTGAGACACAGCCTCAAGCTGTCACCCTGGGTAGACAGCAACCTCCAACCCCTGGGCTCAAGCGAGTCTCCTGCCTCTGCCTCCCAAGTAGCTGGGACCACAGGCACCTACCACAACGCCTGGTTATTTTTTGGTTGCAGCCATCATTGTTGTTTGGCAGGCCCGGGCTGGATTCGAACCTGCCACCTTAGGTGTATGTGGCTGGTGCCTTAGCCACTTGAGCCACAGGCGCCGAGCAATGTTTTCCTTTCTTAAAATACATTTTTTTTTTTTTGAGATAGAGCCTCAAGCTGTCCCCCTGGGTAGAGTGCTCTGGCATCACAGCTCACAGCAACCTCCAACTCCTGGGCTCAAGCGAGTCTCCTGCCTCAGCCTCCCAAGTAGCTGGGACCACAGGCGCCTGCCACAACGTCTGACTATTTTTTTTTTTGGTTGCAGCAGTCGTTGTTTGGCAGGCCTGGGCTGGATTCGAACCCGCCACCTTAGGTGTATGTGGCTGGCGCCTTAGCCACTTGAGCCACAGGCACCGAGCCTTAAAATACATTTTTTGACACCCTCTCTATAGTCTTGGCTCTTGACTAAGCTACATATCATTAATATTCACTAAGTATGATAAATCAAGTACTTAGTACAAGGTAATCAAACAAGATCAACAGAAGGTTTTTAGAAACATACACAAGTACGAGATTAAAAACACAGCCTCAACCAGATGGTGCCTGTAGTCTCAGTTACTTGGGAGGCTGAGCCCAAAGGATCACTTGAGCTCAAGAGTTTGAGGTTGTTGGCTTGGCGCCTGTGGCTCAAGCAGCTAAGGCGCCAGCCACATACACCTAAGGTGGTGGGTTCGAATCCAGCCCGGATCCGCCAAACAACAATAATGGCTGCAACCAAAAAAAAAAAAAAAAGCCAGGCATTGTGGCGGGTGCCTGTGGTCCCAGCTACTTGGGAGGCGGAGGCAGGAGACTCGCTTGAGCCCAGGAGTTGGAGGTTGCTATGAGCAGTGAAGCCATAGCACTCTACCCAGGGGGACAGCTTGAGGCTCTGTCTCAAAAAAAAAAAAAAAGAGTTTGAGGTTGTTATGAGCTATGACACCATGACACTCTACCCGATGCAACAGAGTAAGACTCTGTATCAAAAAAAAAAAAAAATCCCAAAGACCCCATAGCCTCCTTTCTTTGTTTCTCCGAATTTGGGTCACCACTAAGCCCAATTATTTTTTTCTACCTATAGATGGCCACACCTGTGCTCTTTTTTCAGATGTGATTCATTTAGCACTCCTTTGAGGGGCCCCTATCGTGTGCCAGGCACTCTAACTTCCTAAGATACATCAATGAAACAAATGGTCAAGGATCCATGGCCCAGTGAGGTTGGCATCCTGGTGAGGAATTGGACAACACGCAAGTAATGAAGCAGACATTCACTGTCTGTCTGGTAGGGACAGGGATAGAGAGAAGGGGGTCAGGAAGGCCTTCCTAAGAAAGTGGCTGTTGAGTGGAGACCTGGAGAGGGCAGGAGTCAGGTGGAGATCTAGGGGTGCGGATTCTAGGCAGAGGAAAGGCAGCTCCCTTGCCCACTCCAGACACATGGCACACACTTGGCAAAAGCCAGCCCTCGTTAGACCCAATTCTCCACCTACACCAGACCCACATCTGTGCAGCTGAACTTTGGCTAGAGGAAAACATGCTGGCTGGCCTCACTGAAACTCGTGCTCAGCATCTCAAGGGGGAGAGCTGGGGAGCACAGGGGAGTCTTCCTGCTTTTCTAGGCCATTCACTCACCCACTCTTCATTCCCAACAGCAACTCTGCCAGCCTCACTCTCAGCTGCCCTCTGTATTTCCTATTTTACTGAGAACATTAAAAAGCAACCCAAAGCTGCCATTCTGAGATTCCAACACCTTGTATACTTACCCTCCTGGTTCTGCTCAAATTGTTTGTTTATTTATTTATTTAAGACAGAGTCTCACTCCGTCATCCTGGGTAGAGTGCAGTGGTGTCATAGCTCACAGCAACCTTAATCTCCGAGACTCATGATCCTCTTGCTTCAGCCTCCCAAGTAGCTGGGAAGACAGGCACTCACCACAATGCCCAGCTAGTTTTTCTATTTTTAGTAGAGATGGGGTCTCACTCTTGCTCAGGCTGGTCTCAGACTCCTGAGCTCAGGTGATCCACCCAGCTGAGCTTCCCGAGTGCTAGGATTACAGGCATGAGCCACCACGCCCAGCCTCATTCTCTCCTCACCCTTCTACATTAGCGATGCTCCTCACCTGCCCCTGTGAGAGGCAGACCAGCTCCATTTTGTTGTTTACTACAACTGTACAAGCCCCATTCCTAGCTGTTTACTGCATGAGTTCTGTTTTTAACTTGTTTACTGTATAAGTTCTGTTTTTAAGCCCCTAGCCCGCAGGGCTGCACCCTGTAGCTTCCCCCATTCCATTCCTGGTAGCTCAGCCATAACTGTTGATTATGCCTCCTTGGGCAACAGAGCCATAAGTTAAAGTTCCCATTTCCTTGTTAACTGAGTCACCTCAATAAACAATAAGTTTCTATTACCTTGGAATACAGTTATTTTCCTCAAACCACTTAATTAAGCTGCCTCGACCCTAGCCCCCAGTTAAGAAATCCCCCACCCCTCACCTGCACCAATGCAAATCCTCCTTCACTAGTGAAATCATCAACCACCAATCATGAATGGAACTTTACTAGTGAAATCACTAACCACCAATGCAAAGTGTACTTGTACCCTCCTTCCCTTCTTGCTTTCTGTACCCCATAAAAACCCCCTTCACCCCAGGTTCAAGGCTCTTCTTTGGTGTGTGCACCAGGAGAGTCCAAACCTGGGTTTGAATAAACCTCACCTCTTGTCTTATACATCGGAGTGTGTCTCGGATTTGTCAGTTGGGGCCATTTGGGAAATTTTCAGGCATAACACCCCCACCTCACAGATCTTCTACCATCTCCCACATTTTAGTCAAACTGAAAAATCCTTTCTTTTTTTTTTTGGAGACAGAGCCTCAAGCTATCCCCCTGGGTAGAGTGCCATGGCATCACAGCTCATAGCAACCTCCAACTCCTGGGCTCAAGCGAGTCTCCTACCTCCGCCTCCCAAGTAGCTGGGACCACAGGCGCCCGCCAC
>CAUYQV010036346.1:0-13205 GCA_963574575.1 Galagoides demidoff | reverse complement strand
GTGAGCGACTCTACATATATTTACATATAAATAAGTAAGGAGCTGGGGGGGGGGTCCGGTCCATTCAAAGGAGTTGGAGTGTTGAAGGGAGTTGAATGGATGAGGGTTTCCTGAGTTCCAAATCCTTTTTTTTTTTTTTTTAAGAGACAAGAGTCTCACTCTATTGCCCTTGGTAGAGTGCTGTGGCATCATAGATCACAGCGACCTCAAACTCTTGGGCTCAAGTGATCCTCTTGACTCAGCCTCCCAAGTAGTTGAGATTACAGGAGCCCAGCACAATGCCCAGATAGTTTTTTTTTTTTTATTTGGAGAGACAGGGTCTCGCTCTTGCTCAGGCTAGTCTCCAATTCCTGAGCCCAGGCGATTCATCTGCCTCAGCCTCCCAGAGTGCCGGGGTTACAGGTGGGAGCCACCATGCCAGCCAAGTTCCAAATCCTTTCAAACTCTAAGGTTCAATGTTTCTGCCATCACTATGGGACATAAGCACTGAGGCCCTGATAGCTGAGTAACAAACATGTACATTGCCCAATTGCTTGATTTGCTTCAATAATCTATTTTTATATAAAAAACCCTCATTCTCAATCAGAGCATTCGAGGCATGAGTGTCAAGTTCTAAGAAGAAACTGTTCATCTCCTCGTGTGCAAATCCCCGCTCTTTATGACAGCAAAACAGCTGCCTAACCACTCTGTGCTTCCCACCTGAAAACAGGTAGAATTGAGGTGCCTACATCAGTGTTTTAAATTTTTAAAATAAAGATTAAATAAAATGATAGACGTGAGTGCCCGGCCCATAGTATTATAACAACTTAATAACATTATTACCTATCATCAGCCACAGAATGGCTTTAACTTTTCAGAATAAACCCTTTGCATTTCTCCATCTTCACTGTTTTCCTAGTCCCATGCCAGGGTTTTTATCCCAGCAGTGTTTACAATGAAGGGGTGTGATTGCCCTCTGTGAGCTCCTGGAGCAGGGTCCTGCTTCCAAGCAGCCTTCATGTGACTTACTTATGAGGCGCTGACTTTGTGTGGCAGACCAGCGTGTGGTCCTCTCCGGACACTGACCTCTGTCTGCCCTGCTGCTGTAGACACAGAGGCCCTGATGTGACCGCAGAAACACAGCTTTCGATGCCGGCACGCTGACCATGACCGCAGATCCCACTTTCTCACCTGTCCACACAGACAGTTGCTTAAAGACACCCCCACTCCAGAACAATTTCACTGCTGCGCTCATTAAATCCTAACAAGGGTCCACATGCCTTACTTTAAGTACTAGGTACTCCACCAAAATGGAAATTATGTCAAATAAATTTACTCAAATGCTAACACTCAGATAGAGGTAATTTGGCTTTGGGGAAAAAAAAAAACCAGAAATAAAAGTTCCACTTGTGTTCATAAATGTTACATGCAGGCTCAGACTACTGTCTGACTAGCTGCAGATTTAAAGTGTAAATTATTTAAAGTGTCCAAGATGTGCTCCACATTCCTCATTCTAAGGCAGTGACACATACATTATGCATAATTTATGCATTAGACACCCACTGTATACACACTGAGGCTGCTCCAGGCACCAGCACTCAGGGAGGAGGCCCTGGCACACCACAGACAAATCTAGATGCTCTCAACCTCCTCTACCTTTTTGCCTTCTAGCTTTGCCTTAGATGGAAATGTCCTTCCCAGGTATGATGTGTAAAATGTAATACCTTGTGCAGGTGTTTGCTGCAGGTGGAAGTCCTCGTTAACAATTGCTGTCCAGATCAAATCTTACCACTATGACCTGGGAACATCCCACCATCCCATGTGGACTCACGCTCACATCTTAACAGCTTATAGAAAGCAAATGCAGAGCCTCAAATTCGAGTCCCTTCAACAAGAGGTGACTTATGATGTCAGGAGGTTTCTTGAGGCTATAGGAAAGCTCAGGAAGAAATGACCCCTGTGGACTGTGTGAGCACCGGTGGGGACCCTTTTTCATATGATGCTGTACAATCATCCAGTGCCCAGGGCCCCCCAGACCTCAGCAAATGGCCAAGAAGAGGAACCTTGGATGGAGTGACAGGTGGATCCACAGACCCTCACCCCAGAGACCCTCACCGGGTCCTCTTCCATATGGTTTTGTCTGGGAGACTCTGTCACTCAAAATGACAAAGCATGTGTCCTAATTGCCTCTCTGCTCACTTTAAGTCTCAGGTGGCAGAGAAAGTCTGAAGCTGGGTACTGCCAGGGTCATGTGGGTATCACAAGTGGACACTGAGATTAGAGGTACTGACAAAGTAGCAGCAAGATTTAGAAAAACAGCTCAACAGGAACGAATGCTTCTCTCCTGCTGAGACACCTCCCAGAACCTTCCCAGACGCAACGCTGGGGCCAATTTCCCCCAGCAAAAAAGCAAGGTGCATGTGTCACCCTGGGAGCCTGACGGCAGACTTTTAAGCATCCTTGTTTGCATATATGCACTAAGTGTTTCAGACAGGCTTACAGACAACTCCATCTGCTTCCACATGGAACAGGGAGTGCATAATTTAACATTACCAATGACTGAGCGTCGTCCTTATGACTATTACCTGTGGGGGGAGCTGTAGACAGGACGCAGGAGGCAGGGGGATGGGAGGGACACAGCCCAAGAGACACCTTGCCATTCCCTTTGCTGAAAAGCTCCCCGGCCTCAGCGGAGACCTTGCACATTTCCTCTTGCTTAAGTTCAGAGTGCAGTGTGGGGTGACAATATTGCCCCTGTGCTAGGTAAGTTACTGCACCCAGCTCAGTGTTGATTCTTTCACAGCACAATCTTGATGCTGTGAAAAATCTGTCGTGTTTCTCTTATGTCCCTTGATTTGTGGAAAACTCTAACCCCGAGAAAAGGAGGAGGGCATAGTGATAACGTAGGCTCTGGAGTCACAGCCCCACCGAGCCCCTTAATGGCCGTGCAGTTTTGGGGAGGTTATGTGTCTCCTCCAAGCCTCCCTTCGTCCTCTGTGAAAACCTCCCCCCTGTTTGGGAGGGTGAGCCCTGCAGGAGAGGAGGCATGTTCAGCCTTAGTTCCTGACGGTGGCTGCCACTGTGGGGGCTTTATCTCAAAAAATCTCTTCCCAAGCATTTCCTTCTCTTTCTCCCCTAACTTTGTGCAATCCCCCTTACCACTTAAAAACAGGAGCACTGATGTTTGGTGTCCGCTTAAAGCCTACAAAGTTTTATTAAACATAACAAAAATTAAAACTGATAGTTTGTCTGGCTCGACGCTAGACCTGGATTGTCTCTAAATCCCTCCTTAAGGCTTGAGATTGAATAGCCCTGCAGGCAGAAACAACATGAAAAACCCAAAACTTCTATACTGCACCTACATAATTTATCTCATTAAGTCTCTTCGTAAAATTGTGTAAAATTAATCTTGGTGCATAGGTTGAGTCACTGAGGGAAGGAGAGAAAACAGCTGAAATATTCAGAGTACGAATCTGGCTTCCCTGGGCCGTAGCTTCACCTGTCTCCTGTAAGCTCATGATGCCAAAATTATTTTTCATGGAATAAAACATAAAAGGATGATATAAACAGAATAGAACATCCTTGCATGGATATTTCATGTACAGTGCTTAGAATTTTCTAGAATGTTTATAATTCCCAACAGCAAAAAGTACCTTACTTTTTGGAGTTGGGAGCTACGAGAAAGTACAGCACTGGCCGACCTGCTCCTTTCTGCTCAAAACCTGATTTAGTGACACCTGTTCTGACCGGCTTTGGAAAGCATCCCCACAGCAGATTGCTTTGCTCAGAAAGCCAGAAAGGTTTCATGCAGCCGCGGGGCTGCTGACTGGTTTTCTTCCCCTATGCCAAGTATCTTCCAGGGAGTTTTAACTTTGTGCCTAAAATCGCTTCTAAAATCACACGTGATTTGGTCAATTACAAGGGCTCCTATTAATCTCCGACTTTTCCAGTGAATACTGTACCAGAGAGATGAGGCCACTTAAATCCAAGCCCCAGCAAAGTTCGAGACTTGTGTGAAAAGATGTCTTCTGAGAGAGCAGAAGACTTCTCAGATTTTAATGTGTGTATGACTTGCCTGGGGAACCCTGTGAAAGTGCAGATTGCCATCCAGTAGGCCTGCCTCTCAGGTGGGGCCTGTGATTCTGACTTTCTAACAGGCATCTGGGATTTTCGATGCTGCTGGTCCAGGGACCACATGTTGAGCTGGGAGATCCATTCAGGTCTGTTTCTGAGCCTGAGTTCACCATGGCGCAAACCCCAGTCTCCACCCACACTGTATACAGAGTGGCCACAGAGTTCATGTGCAATTTTAAATCATATATTATTTTAAGTTGCACATGAACTTTATGGGCACCTTGTACAAACCTGTCACTGTGCTGCACTGTGAGCTCTTCCCCCACCCAAGCTGTCTACCTGTTCTGGTTGAAAAAGCAGGGGAGTAACTCTGCAAACACAAATACCTTTGTTGTAGTGTGATTTTTGGTCTTCTGGATATATACCTAATAAAGGAATTGCAGGATCAAACGTTCCTTTTGGAAAGACGTCTGGAAAACACTTAGAGAACTAAAAGTATTGATTTGATCCTAAAATTCCTTTATTTATTTATTTTTAAGTGTTCACTGCTTCTTTTCTCTTCTACTTAAGAGAATGTTACCTTTTATTTCTATACCCAGGTTCAGAAGGACTTAAAAAGCAAGATTCCTAGACAGGAGGGGTACCACCCACTGTGTTGAGATCTAAATCTTGGATCTCCTGAAATGATCACACCCTCTGAGCTATTAATCCCATTCCTAGGCATTTATTAAGAAAACAGGCAGAGACACAGGCAAAAATATCCATACGAGGATGTTCACTGCAGAATCATTTATAGCAGCAATTAAAGAAACAAAACCGTCTACAAGGGAATGTGGCCAGCCGGGTCCCGTGGGCTCCCGTCTACATCACGTTCTGTGCAACTGCAACTCCAGAGTTCCTTGTCCAAGTGGCAAACACATCAAAAGGACACTCAGCCCTGTCAGGACAGTGGCCTATCACTTATCCCTAAGTGGGAAGTGGTGGGTTTGTTAAATAAGGAAAACTAAGGTCTATCAAAACAGCGAGTAATAACCTGAGGTTAAAAACCATCACTGCTGCCTGCAGAACAGGTGATGATACTTAGGACAGTGCAAGAATATAACTAGACAATGGTATATATAGTAAAATCCCAAAGTCATAAGAATAAAACACACAGAAAATAGCTAGCAAGAAACACGCCTGATTGTTACTGATAATTTGCCTTGGATGATGGGATTACAGATGTAAAAATAACTTTTTAAAAAAATTTTCTGTTATTCCCTACCAAGGAAAAAGATCCCTATATTTCAATCAGGAAAAAAAAAATCCTGCGTATACAAATTTATTTATCTCAAAATGAAGATATTAGATCCCACCCACAGATAATTTTAACTAAGTGAATATTTGGACAAGACTCACATTGGAGCTTTCACGGAATAGCTGTAAAAAATGCTTCCTGAGCAAAAATGTTTATACATCATCACAGATTTTTAGAGACTGAACTTGGGCATGAGCTGTCCTCATCTCTCCCCTGAAATACAGTAATCTCTTTTGCCATGTTTAAAGTTCTTTCTTGGGTGACAGATTCATTCAGGACGTAATTCTTCAACTGGCTAGCAAACTAGCTTGACTATTTTGGGCGTAATTATAGATAATTAGGCAGCTTCCTAGAGTGATGTGACTTTCCACTCCGTGCAGAAAAAAGTAATTTGCACTTTCAGAGCAAGTCTCTTCTGTCTCTGCACCCTGCAGTATCAATGTTTTGCATTTCCCCTCTTAGTTAATGCCTGACGAGGAGGCTGAGGGTTGTGCCAGGGTGATGTCTCGAGGAGACATCTATCATGTGAGCACCGGGCAATTAGTACATCCTCTGCTGGAACTGATAGTGATGGTGGTCGCCAGACTGACTAATGCACTGGCAGTGCCTTGACCATGTGTCTTCAGCATTTCCTGATGAGACAAAGCCTTTAGACTGAGCCATGAGGGACCTTGCCCTAAGTTCCATACCTGAGGGGTCCCCTGCTCTGACCCCCGTGCAAACTGCATCCTTCCTCATCACAGAAAGATTCCCTGAGAAGAATCTGAGAGAATGTACCCAGCCAGGTCCCATGGACTCCCTTCTAGATCACATTCTGTGCCCCTGGAGCTCAAGAATTCCCTGTCCAAATGACAAACAGACAAAAAGGACACTCATCCGTCCCTGGACAGTGTCATATCATTTATCCCAAAGCGGGAGGTGGTGGAGTTGTCGTATTACTTAATTAGCATTGTTGTTGAATTAATTCATTATCCCTTCAACTAGCTCATTCATTCATTTTGCTATACATCCAACCTGTTCATTTATCAACCTACCCATCCATCCATCCATCCACTCATCTACCCATTCATCTATCCATTTTTTTTCAAGTAACATCAAATAATTAGGTGTTAGGAGCCATAATTACCCAGTCACTGGAGGGAGCGGTGATAAAGACATTAGGGCCCCTGTTTGGATGCCCTCATGGGCCAGTAGGTGAGATGGGCATGACAGGTCTTAAACAAAGAACATGATTTTCAGGTACAGAAGAAAAAGATGAATGTTCAGCCTCAGTGTACACACGAGCAAAGAGCAGGAGACGAGCAGGTGAAGGTGGGTGCATGGAAAGGTAGAAATGTCCCTGGAGAAGCATCAGGAGTGTACTGAACGAGGCGAGCTCAGGCAGGTTGTAAGGGCCTAGTAGCAAAACCCATTTGTTTAGTTCCATCGTTTTAAGTCAGGTTGTAACATGCTGGAATTTATATGTTGATAGAATTGAAGGCGCATGGGGCGCAGACTGGCGGTGGGGTTATCCATCAGGAAGACTGTGTGGGTTGGTTCCACAGGGAGCTGACGGGGGCATGGCATGTGGAGATGTTTTCCTGAGGTGTAGTACACAGAACATGTGGGGGAAGGAAGAGGCAGAGGTCTAAGGCAACGGAGAGATTTCCAACTGGTGTGCCCCAGTAGAAGAGGAGACTCCTGGAACTAACACGGCCCAGGGCAGGGGGCAGGCAGGCCTCGCTGTATCATCTATTTAACAGATGCCTATCAAATGTCCACCGTGTGTCCATCGCAAAGATGCAACCATGACCAAATCAGGCACATGGAACTGCCCTCGTGGAACTGCCCGTCTCATGTTCACAAGTAGAACCTTGCTGGTCACTCATCAGAGGGTCCATGTCTTCCCCTTTCCGGGCAGGTCCACGTCCAGAAGCCCAGGAAACCCCATACTGGTTTGCGTACCCAGGCCAGCTCCTCCGTTACGAGTAGAATTTGGGCCTCTGATTAACTGCTTGGCAACTGGCCTTGCATCACTCAGTCATCTCTGTCATGAAGGCATTGCCACCAGCAGTGCTGAGCTGCTGTATGTCACCGATGGCTCCACGCCTGCACGGTAGCATGTGGCAATCATCCCTCCTCACGTGAAGATTAACTCGTCAGAGCAGATGCTCAAAGGCTTTGCCAGGAGTGCTGGCACCTTCCACCAGTGCCACCTGGCTGTAACCCCTCCTCATTAGGGGACACAGCGTTGCTAGGTCACCCTGGCTGAGCAATAGACTTTGTGGGCATTTTGGCTTGTCCCTGTCAAACACTGGGGACTTCACTAGCGCTTGAGCACCAGTGCACACGGCTACTTCCCGGAATGAGTCTCCCAGGGAAGGGCATCTCTACACCTAAGGCTGTGAGTCTGGAAGAGTCAGATCAAGCCGTGACCCCTGCACCAGAGGGCGACAGCACCTCCAGCCTGGGCAGCTGCTGCTAATTAGTATTTTCTGCTTGGTCAGTGGGTCATGGCCAACCCCATATCCTTTGTACAGACAATCTGGATCGTATCAGCAAGACCTGCAGGGAGGGTTGACACACACACAGTTACAACTAACACCCTATTCTTCCCCTCTGGGGCCTCTTTCTTGCCCCTTGGTGCCTGCAACAGTTCCAGATGCCATAACTCCAGTGACGAGCTTCTGTATCCCTCCTGCTCCCACCTCTCCACTACAGGGTTCCTGGGAATGCCAAGTTTGCAGTGCTGTTTCCTTACTGAAAATCCGATGCAGTGTGGTCGTTTTCATTAACCTGATGTTTCACGTTGTACAGAATTTTTGTTCCAGGGTGGATGGAGTGTCGTGAGAAGTGACACTGTAGTCCTGGTGCTATGGGGGGAGGGTGTGCTCCACACTAGACTGTTATCACAAGCCAGACCGGGGACCCCAGAAGGGGGACACGGAGGGCACAAGCTGGTGGAGCATACGGCAGTCTGCAGGTGGCCGCGGGCTGCGGGGACTCACATTGCTCCCTCCATACGGGCGCCTCAGCTTGTATGCAACTTAATCCATTCAAAATGCTGCCGTGGTACTTTCATCTGAAATTTCTTTCCTTTCTAGTTGATATTTATTTCCAAATAGTTGCTTTGCACAAAGGAAGAGGGGTGGGGTGAAGCAGAGAGAGATGCCTGGGCAGGGCGCTGTTCCCAGCGCTGACTCACAGGAGGCCCTGTGGCTTTCACAGGGGAGCCCCGAGGAAGCCACCACGTGTGGCTGAGTCCTTCCCTCCAAGGCTGTGTCCCCAGGGCTGAGAGCACAGCTAATGACGTGTGAATAGAGGTTAAGTGTGGCTTCACTGGGTCACCTGGAGCTCTGCCTGAGCTTTCAAAGCCCCGTTGCTCTAAGGAGCGGGAGGAAGTTAGGTAGACGACAGGGATAAATCACCCATCTTCCTTGGTTTTCTTAAGGAGAAAATGATACATGAGGAGGCAAATAAAATACTTGAATGAAAATGCTATTGAAGTGTTTTGTTACTGTTGTCTGGTTTTTTTTTTTTTTTTTTTTTACAGTGATGGCAGTAAAAATCTCCTAACAGAGGGCTGCAATTCTCTTTTGAGGGCAGGCAAGAGGGGGGCAGGGTGTTAGATGGGGCAGGGTGGGGACAATGAACGTCCAGGCCAGGGTGGCTAGAAAGGCTGGAAACCGTGTTGACAGGAGAGTGAAGGCTGCCTTCCTGGGGCTGGTAGAGAGTTAGGAAGAAAATAAACCCTCACCTTACGAGATGTCTCCAAATGCCCCAGAAACCCATACCGTGGTCCTTACCCACCCCACAAAAAAGAACTGGGTCTCCAGGTTTCAGAGAATGGCATGACCTTTCACCCTGTTTGCAAGACAAGAAGGCACTATATCACTAACCTTTCCATGTCTAAAGCCAGGTCTCTCAACCTAACCTTGGCACTGCTGCTATTTGCAACCAGGGGAAGCTTTGCTGTGGGGGAGGGGCTGTCCTGTGGATCCTGGGGTGTTCAGCAGTGCCCCTGGGCTCTACCTGGTAGGTCCAGCAGTAACCTCTATCCTCCTCACCTCTCAGCCAGTTGTGACCACCAAAAGTTTCCAGATGTTTCCAGGTGTGCCTTAGGGGCGCACCCTGCCTGGCGCAGGCCCACCATCTACACAAATTATGGCCAGGGTTGCGGTGTGGTCTGTGTCCTCAGCCTCTCCTGCCCCTTCCCCCCCTCCCCACTTTGCCTTTACCCCCAGGCTTCCTTTGCTGTCTCCCCAACATCTGCTCCCGCCATGCTCCCTGCTCCACCCTGTTTTCTACACAGCAGTCCAGGTGATGATTCCAAAATCCACTCTGCTCCTGAGCTGTCCCCACTGAATCCCCCCGTAGCTTTCCTGTGCTCTGAGCTGCAGAGAGAACCCCTGCCATGGCCTGCGTCATCTGCTCCTCTCATACCAGTCCCCCCTGCCCCCTGTCATTGCCTGATGCCCACGAGAGTTTCCCCAGCCCTGTCCTAGCACACCCTCCTTACTCCTTCACCCATTTCACCCTTTGGGTCAAGGTTCAGAGGTCATTTCTCCAGGGCCCCAGGCTTCCCAGATCCCCTTAGGTCCAGACTCTCAGCTGGGCTTTGAGACAAACCACACTGTCTTTCCTTCTTAGCTCCCATCCTGCTCTTCACCTCCGCATTTATTTGTGCCCTCACCTGATGAGAGTCTGCTTCCAGCACTGGACTCCAGGATTTACAGGACCACATAGGTTAACGCACCATCATTACCCCACACCAAGCACCGTGCTTGAAATGCAAACCTTTGCTGAAGGGATGGAGCACATGCAGATGGCCTGATGGGGTCAAATTCAAGCCAGCAGCGGTCCTTGAACTTGAAGCCAAATGTTTCCTTTCCATTCCCTATTTTTGTGCTTTTATCATTCATTTCTTCATTTTACAGGTCTTTTCTGAGTACCTACTATGTGTCAGATACAGATTGGCATTGTGAATATTTCAAATAATGTGGACACGTCTGTGGGGCTGTGGTGTCCTTTGTCTAGAGGCACAGAAAGACAGCAGTCTAGTGATAGTAGCCTCATAAAGGCCTTGCTGATATGCAGAGAGCAAGTGTGTTCTCTGAGGATAGGAACAAAAGCAAACACACAACCTTTCCTCCACAACTCTCTCTCCCCAGAAACCCAACTTCCAACCAAAAGCAAGAGCTGGGAATTTCGTTGAGCAAAGATCAGAGACATAGCATAAGACGTTAGGTGAACACAGATCCCATTAGGTTTTAGACAGAGTACCACTCCCAGGATGTTGCCTGGCATTTGTATTGCATTTCCAAGATGGATTTCCAAAAATTGGTTTTCAGAATGTTTTGAAGCCAGAGAAAGAACAATCGCTATTTCCTTCTTGGATTTAAAAACAAATCAGTAGCTCGGCTGACAGATGAACAACAAGTACAATCGGAAATACAGCTTTAAGTTAAATTAAATCAAGTCCCTCGAGTGATACTCTGTAGATACTCGTAGATTCTGGATGAGGGGCGGGGGCTGCCAGGGAAAGAAAAACAAGGATGATGACCTCAAGGATGAAGAGCCTCCTAGAAGGGCAGAGCCATCAGGTGTCGGCTGAGATGGACCTGGCCCCACACCTGTGCTGTGGGGGCCTCATCTCCGTCTCAGCACTCGGGGTTCAGAGCAGCTGCCAGCGATCACCTCCCCAAACGTCACCTTTTCTCCTGCCAATTACACTCTTCCTTGTTCCTCCATGGCATTTTCCATGGAACATTTACCACTCTCTGAACTGTACTTGAGTACTAGTTTCTATATGATTTTATATTGGTCTCCCAGCTAGAATGCGAGTAGCCAGTGCCTAGAATAGCACCTGGCAGACAGCTGGCCCTGGGTCAATGAATGAGTGAACGGATCTGCTGAGAGACAGGGGCCGGCAAATCTCCCTGGGAAGCTGAGGAAAGCTGCAGAAAGCAGGCAGCATCTGACCTGGGTCTTGATCTAGGAGCTGAAGTTAGCCTGGAAGACAGAGGGTGGGCAGATAAGGAGGGAATACTTTCTATAAATCCTGATAAACTCGGAGGTGGCAGGAACAGGGGTTATAGGTGGAGTCTAGAGAATGGCAGCAGAGATCTGGTAGGTAGCCTGGTGGATACAATCCATCTACCTCTCATCATTGTGACAAATCGGTTGGGGGTGCGAGCCTGAGGCTGGGGCAGGTTGGGAACAGGAAGGCCACCTCCAGGGGTGGGTTCTTTCCTCTATGAACCTTGCAAACAAGGAGACTTCCTTAATCGGGAGAAACACAGGGCTGGTACTCTAATCCACTCATCCTCTGGTGGCTCAATAGAATGGAGCTGTTATGGCAAAAATGAATAAATCGTTCCCTGGAGGGAGAAATATAATTTGTAAATATCTAATTTAGCACATCTACAATAATGTTTTTTCCCCCCCCTTCGTTGACATCAGACATCTTTCAAAACCCTTAGCGCTTACCGCTAAGTCACAGGACAAGTAGAGCTGGGCTGGGAAGGGTTCCGCGTCTGCCCACGCGAGGGTCATGCGGGATCTAACACTGAACAACTTCTGAGGAGCTGAAGGACTAATTAAGTCCCGACTGGGTAAAGAACACGGGCTTCTAACAGTGAGTCTGTGAGTTATTTTTAAGTACTCCCTGAAGGAGAGGAACAGAATAAAATCTTCATCATTAAATGAATTCCAGTAAATGGAGACTCCTAGCTAGTTTAAGAAAAGTCTCATTAACTAAGAGAATTACTTACCAAATTTATAAATTTCTCTTTCTTCACACCTGCAAGTGTAATGACTGGGAAGAAGAGAGGCCAGCATCCATTGAGCTCACACTGTGGCCAGACACTGTTAAAGGTTATTTTATATCTTTTAATCCTATCTGAAAACATTGAATCCTCATTTTGCAGATGAGAAAACAGGGGCAGTGAAGGTTAAAGCCAGTGCCAAGACCACCCAACTACAGATGGTCCCCAAGTAAGGGTTTGACTTACATGATTTTTTCATTTTATGGAGGTGATGCACATTTCAGTGGAAACTGTACTTTGAGTTTTGGCTTTCCCCTAAGCGAGTGACGGGTGGTGTGATGCTCTCTCCTGATGTATGCAAAATCACCTAACACAAAGCATGTTTTATAATAAAGTACTGAAGATTTCACATACTTTATGGAACGCTGACTGTGTTTAAGGTGGGCTAGGCTAAACGGGCTCTTTGGTAGGTCAGGAATATTAAACACGATTTCAACTTAAGATATTTTACTATGGATTAATGAGGATCTAACCTCATCATAAGTTGAACATCTGTAAGTAAACAGCAGAGAAAGGATGTGAATCTGAGTTCAAACCCAGAATGTAACAGGGACCACAATGACAGATTCAAGAGTCCTATAGGCTGGGTTCTTAGTAGGACTTTAACACACAGCCCCGTATGACACAGGATAAACTACTGGGCCTCAAAGCTGGACGGTCCTCAGCGGCATCACAGGGGTCACCATAGTTTCTTGCTCAGAGACACTGTTAGCAGAAGCATCAGGTCAGTTTCAACAAGAGTGTGGACGCGAAGCACTTTTCATGAAGCCTGACACTTAGAAACTACCATTTGTTGGCTCGGCGCCTGTGGCTCAATCGGCTAAGGCGCCAGCCTCGTACACCTAAGGTGGCGGGTTTGCATCCCCAGCCCGGGCCCGCCAAACAACAATGTTGGCTGCAACTAAAAAATGGCTGGGCATTGTGGCGGGCGCCTGTGGTCCCAGCTACTTGGGAGGCGGAGGCAGGAGACTCGCTTGAGCCCAGGAGTTGGAGGTTGCTGTGAGCTGTGATGCCATGGCACTCTACCCAGGGGGATAGCTTGAGGCTCC